>CATIWQ010062741.1:0-40844 GCA_949673415.1 Euphorbia schlechtendalii | reverse complement strand
GGAGTTTTCCCGGGGGAGAAAGCCCCGACCTTCACACAAATTTACTTCGCATTGCAGGTGGAACTCAACGCTTAATCAATTCGATATATTCTGAGGTCCAACGGCGATCAAGTCACACCGGGATCCCGGACGGATCTTCATCTATAAATATTTGTTAATCTAAATAATTTTTTGATATTGTATATAGTGTCTGTTAGTCTAACACAGTTCTATAGAAAATTATGACTTAACATTAAAATTGTACGAGGATTAATAATAATTTATAGTCAATGTTATAATAACCATATTATAAGTTCCAGCGATAAAACTGCGTGCAAACCATCAATGATTCTGATTTGATTGATTAGAATAAAATTAAGTGTGACTGGTTAAAAAAATACTGCATTTATACAACTAAGTATATAATATTTATAAAATAAATATAATTGATCATATACATGGAAGCATAAAATTGTGGAAATATAATACGTCTAATGGCATTAATTTATTTGCATTCAATTTTTTGAAATCAATTATTTAGTAAAACCAATGAAATGGCCAATTGAACAAGTCATACCATGTATCAGTATTTCATTGGTTTGATGTTCAGTGTTTTTATGATAACACACCATATAGTTATAGTTGATGATGAACATTTAGATCACAATTTCATTGATTTAATGAAGACCAACAAGATCTTTGTAGCCTTTTATTTTGAAGACGACAAGAAAACTTAGATGGAAAAAGTGGATATATGAATTGGAGCAACAACAGTACTCAACAAGAATTGTAAAGAAGATTTGATGTTGTTCAGGTGAGCCACTTGTTTTTCATCAAATTTTTTACCAATGAACATTTTTTTTATCAATTTTGTGGGTTGTGGGGTTTAAACCCACAACTCTACATTTATTAATTTTTCCGAACCAATGAACAATTGAATACTAGGAATTCAAACATTTTTCTTGTTAAAGTGAGACATGGATGAAATAATATAACAAGTACGAAGAAATATTCTCTTTTCCTTGAAAATAAATAAACGTAGAGTAATTTTGAATGTATTATGTTTATCGATAACTTAGTCAATGTTTGAATTTGTTAAATGTTCTATAATTAAAAAAATCTTTTTTATTTGTTTGAATCCATCTCTTTCATATTTCATGATGCAGTAGTAGAGAGAATTTGAAACCAATAAAAACAATCTAGTTTTCAAAAGCATTTATAACTTTACTCCGTCATGTTTTTTTTAACTTCTACTCGGTCATGTTTTTCAATGTGATCTATACACATATCATTTCTACTTGATAGTAGATGAAACAAAACTATAAAACTAAAAACATATTAAAAAAATAAAGGGTTAACTAAAGAGCATATTCTTTAATTAGATTGTTTTTCAAATGGTTACAGTGGAATTCTAAAAGTTAATGAAGAGGAGACAAAAAAAAATCCATAATTTGAAATTATTATCATAAACAAGAGTAATCTTGTCCATTTTAAACTGAAAATTTATAAGTTTATTAATAAAAATATCATACATCTTTATGATAAATTTCAAGATTTTCTTTTAAAATTAAAGTGTGATGATAACTTTAAAAATCATAATAAATTGAAAATTTTCCGAAAATTACTCAAATCTTTTGAATAATATGGTTGAATTATAAAATATTTGAATTGATTATAACATTATTACTTTTTAATAAAAAAATATAATATTTCTATTTTACTAATTTTTGAAATCAAAATTTTTTTTACAAAATTTTTTATCACAACAATGAAATTGTATTTTAACGTAAGTTTACCCAAAAATATATAAAAAAATTTAAGCTTATGATATTTTATTATATCTAAGGAACTGGTAAAAGGCTTTCTGGGTCCCTGATTTTGTTACGAAAACTACAATTGCCTCTTTGAGTACAGTTGAACTTTATGCGACAATAACTCTGCGTCTAAAACCCTAGTTGACAACAGACCAAAAAAACCCTCCATCTGATCTGCGCCTCTTCCCCTGAAATGGAGAGCTCCATGGACGAAACATCTAAAGCAGTTTCTAATCTTTCAATGCAGTCAGAAACACCAACGGATTCCGCTGATACTATGAGCAAAAAGTTTGTATCTTATCCTAATAACAACTGAATTTACTTGTGGTGTTTGTCTTAGTGTTTCTGCTACTGCTTTTTAGAAATGAAATTCAAGATTTAAGTAGAACGTTTCTTTTGTTGTCCATTTTTTCGGAGTTAAATTGACTATTTGGGCATGTTCTGCCAGTGCACGCAAGAAGGAATTGAAGAATAAACAAAAGGAGGAAGAGAGACGGCGTAAGGAAGAGGAGAAGGCCAAACTGGTATTCTTCGTCCCATTCCCTTGGAAAAACCTTTTTTTTTTTTTGCAAATTTTGATTATTGCTTGTTTCGTATTGTTTGTCTGTGGTTACATTCCATTTTAGTTTCCTTTTCCATTATGTTTTGTTGAAATAATAATTCATGCAGTCCATTATCAGATAGTACATTAATTTTATTCTAACTACTTCCTGTTGTTTCATATTTTTCATGAACATTCATATGCATTTGCCTCTTGTCCAGGCTGCAGCCAAGGCCAGCTCTGGTGCTCAGGTTCAGAAAGCTTCTGCAGCAGCTGATGAAGATGATATGGACCCAGCGGTATATCCATTCTTATTCTGATCATTAAAGTTTTTGAGAATGATATTCAGGTTCTGTTGATTAAATATACATCCATCTTCGCTTGTAATCCCTATTTCCATTATCTTGCAGCAATACCATGACAACAGGCTGAAATACCTTGCCTCCCTAAAAGCTGAAGGGGGAAATCCATATCCTCACAAATTCTTTGTTTCTATGTCCATTTTAGAGTACATAGAGAAATACGGAAGCCTAGGCAATGGAGAGCATCTTGAGGATGTGTCTATATCTTTGGCTGGTGAGTTATTTTATTCTACCTTAGATAAGATATTTGGCCATATCCATTTTGTCCAAGTTTTGTGTTCTCACTCCTCACTCTTCTAGGGAGAATCATGAGCAAACGGTCTTCCTCTTCAAAGCTGTTCTTTTATGATTTGCATGGTGGTGGTGTTAAGGTACAAGTAATGGCTGATGCGAGGTACAGTAATAGCTTTTGTCCTTCAAACTTTTATTATGTGCATTATGTGTTCTCTGTAAGTTATTTAATCCTTTTGTTGTCTGAGTTTAATTAATAGTTTATTAATTCTCTGTTTGGTGGATTATTGGTCTGGGTTACCGTTTCAGTACATCCTAAATACCTGATTTAAGAGTACAATGTCTGTTTTTTTGGAGTTCCGTTGAGTAACTAGTTTGTCAATTTTTGTGGTATATGTTGCGAGACTCTTATGTAAAATTATTACCTTATCTCATTGTGTCTCAAATGTCAGTCAAATCTTGTGATCCCATCAACTTCAGGCACTTCTTAGCCAGTATTAGAAAGGAATTGCTTGCATGTATTATCCAGTTCCTGCTGTCTTCATTTTGCCAATTGCTTATAGAGTTGGGAAGAGAGAAGTATTCCACTTTATTTCCATGTTCTGGTTTGGCATTTAATTGTTGTGTTGTCAAAAAATGGATGCTGGAACTTAATTTTTCTGTGCTATGTGAAAAAATTTACTTGTTCAGAAAGTTTTATATTTAAGCAATAAAGCTTCCATGTTATAGCATAATTATTTTGCAAATTAAATATTGGGCAGTTTATGTTATGATTTTCTCTCCATTGTTTGTTATATTCATTAGCACATGATTTCTGTTTTAGGGAATATTCAGTAAGTATCAAAGTATTTCTGTTTCTACAACAAGGCTTTGTTGAAAATGCTGTTTCTTTTGACAAAGTTTCCATGCTGTGACCTTTTTCTTACGAGGCTTGTCAACAATTAGATGGATGATACTAACCAAATTGTGTGATAAATAAAAGTTATTTAGCTTGCTTCTAGCTTATATTTGTGCATGGATGATAATTGATGCATGCTGTGCTTCTTTTGTTCAAATGTGATACACAAATTCGTTAGTTGTTTGACTATCTGTTCCTGTTTCTCAAGGTTACTTTGATAGATGCGTATTCTTTTGTTGTCTTTATCTGTTTTCAAAGCCTATCTGTACTGTATATCTCATCCTTGTTGCATTTGCATTTTCTGTATTCCATTTCTTGTTTAGATAAACTTTTGTTTAATTCCTTTTTTGTAATTCAGCAAGTCCGGCATGGATGAAGCTGAATTTTCAAGGTTCCATTCAAGTGTGAAGCGTGGTGATATTGTTGGTCTTACTGGATTTCCAGGTTGGAAATATTGCTTATGCCGTACTCTTTTAATCCATATTTAATATTTATTCTGTTTCTTTCAATCTATATGAGTATACATATATTTCCAATTTCTGACTTGTGATAGAGGACTAGGCAATGCATCTGCTTGTTTTTATTAACAATTTTTGCCACTCAGCAAGCCTGTGTTTGACATGTAGTTAATGGGCATGACAGCCTGTAGGAGCCAGTATTAGTAACTATTGCTCTATTAAAGTGATTGAAGTGAAACGATTGAGATATTGTTTTGGGTCATGTGTTTGGCAATGATGCATGATGGTGGTGGTGTAGTGCAAAATGGAAATATAGTTGCGGTTATTTTTTAATATCCAGAATTTATCTCTATTCAGAAATCTACCATGGTACAAAAAATCTGAGAGTTGTTTATGCTGTGGTTAATATGAAAAAATTAACTGAATTATGTTTACATAAGTAACATCCCATAGGTTGAGAACATCCAGAATTCTAACAGATTTAGAAGTAATTTTCAGTCTGCTATACCCCTGATCTTTTACGATATAAGCTTCGGGATTTGTGAAACATCTTGGAATTAAAAATTTAGTTTTTCCCCAACAATATACAAATTATGTTAAAAAGCTAACAGCTCAGAATTTATGCACTGATTAATTTTATTTTTATTTGATGAGCTATTGGACTCCATTTTAGCTTATGAAAAGTATTTCCTTTTAAATTATCTCCACTTTAGCTTAAGAAACGTGATCCCTTTTGAATAATCTCCATTTAGCTTAAAAAAATGATCCTTTTTGAATAATAAAAAACCGATAAAAATTATATACCATTTTGCATGCACAATTGCACAAACTTCTGAGTTTCTTTCTGCCTTAAAATATGTGAGTGCTTGTTTGACTTACTTACAGGATAGTCAATGCTTTTTACCTGACTCAAAGATGGATTGTTTAGTTTAACATTATTTTCTTGATTTTACCAATGAGGCAATGGTGATTCCTCTT
The DNA here is from genome assembly GCA_949673415.1 of Euphorbia schlechtendalii. Taxonomy (NCBI): domain Eukaryota; kingdom Viridiplantae; phylum Streptophyta; class Magnoliopsida; order Malpighiales; family Euphorbiaceae; genus Euphorbia; species Euphorbia schlechtendalii. Next base: position 35,583 of record CATIWQ010062741.1, on the reverse strand, counting down.
CTTCATGCTGCATTGTTATTTTATTGAAGCATGTTCAGTACTTTCCTCTGTCATCTAGTCATGTAAGCTGATATAGTTTTTCCATAATTTAAACTATGTTTTTATATATAATCTATTGTTACTGTGTTCTTGTTTCCTCTTTCTCATAATATTTAACTTTGAGTGATTTCCTTATTTCAGGAAAAACTAAAAGGGGAGAACTGAGTATATTTCCATCAACTTTTCTTGTCCTATCTCATTGTCTTCATATGATGCCTAGGCGCAAACCAGGTCCCTCTGGCACAGACAATGCTACGGTGAGTAGATAATTTGACTTCTGAGCTGATGATTTCTAATTTGTTTTTTTAACTATATTTGAATTTGTCATGCAGAAAACTGACATTTGGGTTCCAGGATCTCCCAGGAATCCCGAAACTTATATATTGAAAGATCAGGTATTTAACCAGTTTTGGTCTCGACCTATAGCTTGTTTATTTTGTCACATCAATTAGTTGATATGCTCATATTAAGCTCTTAGTACAGAGCTCACAGATTGTCATTGCTAGGGTAGATTTCTGATGTATAGCAATCTGTTAGGATCTTGGTTATTAGAAAGTAGATTGTAATACAGACTGAAATAAGAGAGAAGGGAAACAGAGAGAAGAGAGTATAAACTCTTGATAAGGTTTTCATTGATTGATGAACTCTCGGTACATATCCACTTATTTATAGTAGACTTCTTTACAGAAAATTGCAGCTGCTACGGAATAGAATAACTGCCTTAGCTTAGACTTAACTTCTAAGCAACTAGGATACAAGATAGACTTAGCTATTAAGCAAACTAAAGATCATCTGCTGATTACTTCTTTATTCTCAGAGATCATGGCACAATCCATCAATATTTAAAAATAAAAAGGTTTAGTTACTTTGGAATGTAATCTTTTTCCTTGTGCTCGTAGAAACATAACTCCTATTTATTCCATTTACTCTGGAACCTGAATACTGAGTCCTAAATTCACTTACCTGAACAGGATTTCAGCAAAATATTGAGTTAAAAAACATATGTCGGGAGATAAAAAGGAACATATTATAGTTATAAACTATCATGAAGTGCAAAGAGTTGTCCTTTGTAGTTGGTGTTATCAGTGTTTAGTATGTTCGATTTTTATCCAAAACTCCCCAATTAAACTTGATTTCCACACCAAATATGTCCAGTACATCACTTAACAAGGAACTTTAATAATGATCAAAATGGTGTAATTTGCAGCAGTGTTATTAAAAGGCGATGAGGCACTGGCCTAGGTGCTCGGGCGAGGCGATGCGATGCCAGAGCATCTCACCAACCTCAGGGCGCCACGCCTTCAAAGAGGAGCTGCCTAGGCGAGTGCCTCAGGTAAAGATTGAGGCGCTTGGGCAAGCGTCTCAATTAATAATGTTATGTAGAAGGTTTTTAATTGATTTAGAAAATAGAAATTATTAATCAAACATTGAAAGGAGAGATACTCAATACCATAAAATTTCTACCAATTAGAATTCTAAATATTAACTATAACATTTCAACTAACCAACCAACCATCATCACTCAAAACAAGAGATTTCTGTTTAACACTTCAATAAATCTGCATCTTGGTTGAACTCAATTGGCTTGCTTTTTTGCTACTTTATTCCATCACATAATTTAGAAAGGCCACTACCTTATGCTATCTTTTTGCTATGCTGTTATCACTATTATAGTATTATATTTCTCATTTTGTATCCTATTTCAACTTTTTAATTACATCAACACATCATATCTTAACCAATGCATGTTGATCTCCTATTGATATTGAACTAAGATGAGATGATAAGAAATGAAATTTGTTTTGATTATTAGTTTTGCTATTTGTTTTTGAAGTTGAGTTTTTTTATTAATTTTCAAGATGTATGCTACATATTTGTATTTTCACCAAGTAGCGCTTCACTTCGCTCGGGTGAGCGCTTTTGTGGCACCTCACGCCTTGGGCAATTTGGGGTTGTAGCGCCTCAAGGGCGCCTAACGCTATTAATAACACTGATTTGCGGTGGACTTTATTGTGTTTGATGGATGAAATGATCCTCTTTGTCACAAATGGAAATACTTGTTTTTTAGTTACCAACAAGATATGAAGCATTTCATTCTATATGAATTTATCTATATAAGCTATTTTTCATGTTCTATTTGTTTGTTTTATCCTTCTGCCTTTTGTTGTCCATTATTTAAATTTACATTCTTCTCGTAGCATCTTTTGCTCTTATGTTACTTCAATAACTAGTTAGGGATTCTAGTTATCCACATTAGAAGTCGAAATGAATCACAATTACTTACTGCTGCCTGCTACTTACCTGTTTTCATATTATATTTGTTTGACTTTGTTGCCATTCTTTTCTCGTGCATCATTTATTTAACGGTTAATTGTAATGAATTATGCTATTCAATCAACTAGAATGTTATGCAGTATATTTCATTGACATTCTAAAGTTTGGGAGTCACGAAACATTTCCAGCTCTTCTTGATAGAACTATAAAAGCTGATTTCTTTAGAAGTTTATTGCTGTTGGCTTTGCTTGTATCTTGAGTTTTTATCAAACCATTTTCATGATGCTAGGAAACACGTTATCGTCAGCGATATCTAGATCTAATGTTGAATATGGAGGTTCGACAGATATTTAAGACCAGAGCTAGGGTCATAACTTACATTAGAACCTTTCTTGACAACCTGGATTTCTTGGAGGTAATGATATTGTCCATAAACGTGTTATTGGCAATGGTAGCTGCAGATATTATTTTTGAATTTTATTCCTTTCATTTCTGTTTAACTGTTATCGTTTGATTATGTCAATGTTTGTCTTAGGTTGAAACTCCTATGATGAACATGATTGCTGGTGGAGCTGCTGCTCGCCCATTTGTGACCCATCACAATGAACTAAACATGAGGCTATATATGCGCATTGCACCTGAGCTTTATCTTAAAGAATTAGTCGTTGGCGGACTCGATCGTGTTTATGAGATAGGAAAACAGTTCAGAAACGAGGGCATTGATTTGACTCATAATCCTGAGTTTACAACCTGCGAATTTTACATGGCTTTTGCAGACTACAATGACTTGATGGAACTCACTGAGAGGTTGTTGAGTGGTAAGGCTGATGAATGTGACCAACTCTTTTTTACCTAAACACGTCTGCAAATTCTTGAAAAAGGAATAAACTTTTTTTTGAGGCTTTATATTCTTTTCTTTGTTTCTATTTAGGAATGGTCAAGGAACTTACAGGAGGGTATAAAATTAAATATCATGCAAATGGGCTAGACAAAGATCCAATTGAGATAGACTTTACACCACCTTTTAGGTAAATGGAATATAATGCGTGCTTGTATGTAATTCAAGTTTTTTCAGTCTGCATTATTGCTATTTGCAAATTAACCAGCAACTGATGGATTTATTGTTGCAGGCGGATTGACATGATAGAGGAGCTAGAGAAGATGGCTAATTTGAGCATACCAAAGGATCTTTCAAGTGAAGAAACTGTTAAATATCTAGTGGCTGCTTGTGAGAGGTTTGAGGTTAAGTGCCCCCCTCCTCAAACGACTACTCGTTTATTGGATAAGGTAAGTCTTCCTTTCTTACTTTGTAGTATATAAATCACATTCTTAAGTCTGATTGAATAGATTAATGGGATAAAAAGAGAAATGCAGAATGTTATTTTTTATGTTTTAAACATTAATTGTTTTCACAGCTGGTGGGGCACTTTTTGGAAGAAACCTGTGTGAATCCTACTTTCATCATCAATCATCCCGAGATCATGAGTCCATTGGCTAAGTGGCATAGATCAAAACAAGGACTGACTGAACGTTTTGAGTTATTTGTGAACAAGCATGAGGTACCGTTTCTTCCCTTCAGAATTTGCATTATTGTTCTTTCTAAATAACGCCTTTTCACTTGTCTCTTTAATTCCTTATGCTTGTGGTCAATGTTTTTTATGGTGTAGATTTGCAATGCATACACTGAATTAAATGATCCCGTGGTACAACGCGAACGATTTGCTGAACAGCTCAAGGTAAGCCATCATTTTTAAAACTCTCCCTTGCTGCTTATTGAGTTGAAGTTTCCTCTGAAGGCAATATTTCCCCCGATATCAGGATCGGCAATCAGGAGATGATGAAGCAATGGCTTTGGATGAAACATTTTGCACAGCTCTAGAGTACGGTCTGCCTCCAACAGGTGGCTGGGGATTGGGCATTGATCGATTGGCCATGTTGTTGACCGACTCACAGAATATCAAGGTTTGTTCTTATCATGTGTGTGATGCTGTATGAGATTTTTAGCAGTTGCTTACTGTGTTTCTGTACTTCTGGAAAAACAGGAGGTGTTGCTCTTCCCAGCCATGAAGCCTCAAGATGAACCTCCTGCTAAAGGTACCTACCTTTGTATTTGTTTTAGTAATTAAATTCGGTGCATTAAAAAATACAGGTTTATGTAGTTAACCTATTTTGGATTCCTGTTTGGTCATCGAACTTTCCTGTGACAGCAGCAACTTAAGGAGCTGAAGATGCGCTTACTTGTTTGAACTATGTCTCATATAGGTCTTTTTGTCAGATGCTGATAAGAAATTCTGTGAGTTTTCCATTTTATTTTCATTAACATATTTTAGGGCTGATCGTTTTTAACCATTTACATTAGTTGAGAAATTGAGATGTTATATTGTACACTGTAACATATATTTGTGTTTTTTGATTCCAAATCCTAGTGATTTGTTTTAAATGGTTATCCAAGAAAAAAAAAAGATCCCAGAGCTTTTCACTAGCTTCCAGTTGGAGCCTCAATTGATTTTTTTTGTGGTAATACCACTGTTTTAAAAGGCGGTTAAGGCAGCCGCTTAGGCGGGGATTTTTGGAACACCGTCCCGATTATATATAATCGTGCAGTCAAGGTGGAAAGTGTCGTTAAAACTCAGAAAAGTGTCGTCAAAGACTAGAAAAATATTGTCAAAATCTAAAAAAGGGTCACCAACGTTTGAAAATGTATCGCCAAAGCTTAGATAAATGTTGCTACAGTAATTTTTAATTTTATTATATAAAAATTTATGTGTTAAGTTAATTTATCATTTTAATTCATTAATAAGTATTAAATATTTTAAAATATTAATTCGTCTAGTCCTCGTCTAGGTCCCGATTAATCCCCGCTTAGGTTCTTAGAGGTTCTAGTCGGCCGACTAGCGACTAGTGCTTTTTAAAACATTAGGTAATACACTTAAGCTAACAGTACTTTTTCTGTTAGCTAAAGTACACATCCATAAAATATATGGTATTTCTAGCACTTACCCAGTTACCCTGGACTTAGCCAGTTAACTACTTTAAGAGCATATTGGTAAATTTTACGTGTTGGGGAAGCGGTGGATGCATTTGGCAAAATGAGTTGCAATGAATGAGTGCTAAATAATGTCAATTCATGGTAAATATGCAAGTGTGTTGTTGGTAAATTCATTTGACAATAACTGCGGCTTATCGAAATTGGATATCAAGACAATTTAACTTACATTGAATCAGGACCAGTGTTGTTGCTCTGATACAATACCGGGCGCGTCTAAAAGACAGCAAAATTTCGAGTTACTTTATTTCTTAAAATTTGAAATTTTTTTTTGTCATAGTATGGGTTGCATGGAATTTATTGTAATGTTGACTATGCAAAATGATAATTACTTCAAATTTAACATGTCTAAAATCTTACGCTGGTCATGATGTTTTGATGCCCCGATATGCCGTGGGAGTGGATTGAATTTGTTACTAATTTTGATGCACCACTCTTGCTTTTTTTAGAAAGAAAAGTAACCGAGTTTTCATAATCGTGTAAATTTTAAAAATATCAATATACAAATTACAATCTATAGTACCTAGCATATTCACGGTCATCTCCATTTAACGGGTAATATTACTTCTATTATATTTTTAGTCAAGAAAAATAATTATAGAAAATATATATTTTCACCAGAAAAATATACAGATTAATCTTGTCAAAATATTATTTTGTAAAAAAAAGAAACACAGTTCTTCAATTCCTTAACAAATGTTTGGAGTTCTTTGGTGCTAAAATGATAATAAAATCTAAAACATTCAGTAGCTAAGACTTTTTGTGACTTGAGATGTTATGGGCAAGGGAGCACGGAAACTGTTAGACCTACATTTCTCGTTTCAGTGGTCCATCTCAGAAATCTGAATTCTCAATGCATTGGGCGTTTCTCAGTTTCTTTAATGCTTGCCATTTCTTTTCCCATTTCTGTGATACATAGCATTTGGATAATGAAGATTTTACAAACATTTTCTTCATAAAGTAGAAACATATTACTCTGATTAAGACAAACACAATATGTTTTTCCTAATATTCAATTTAAAGAATCCAAAAGTAAAACTCTCAAATATAACAACAACATATGTTAATAATTCTATAACACAAATCACATATTCATAATAAACCAAAAATTTATTTAAGATACATAAATTAATACATGTCTGAGGATTTACTAAGCACAAAAATGAGAACTACTATATAGAACATTGTTTCTGAACTGTCACTGAGGAAGGATATTTCTGCTACTTTTTTAGAAAAAGAAAATGCAGTTGCTCAACTTAATAGAATGTCTACAACAAGCCTATTTACAAGTTACATGATATACATCCCCTTCATAGACGGCTCAAGCGAATAAATATATTCGAGTCATAACAAAATTTAGTAATACATATTCTAAGTTTTTCATAACATTATTCTACTCAATAACATAGAACCACAACCAGGCACAAGAACAAGCATAGCACAATTCAAGTGTTACCTATTTGTTAATTCCCCAGCACTTCGGGGTGGTAAAGAACCATCTCATTCCACATCAATTCCCGGATCATATGTTCACCCACATTCTCATCGATGTCAATATTGATCGGAAAATGGGCAGGAGGATTGTTTCGCGGATCATACAACCCAGCCATGTAAGGATGCATAAGTGCTTGCGTCACCGTAATCCTCTTTGACGGATGGAAAACAAGCATTCGCCGCAGCAAGTCTATGGCTAAGGGATCAGCATGAGGGTATAAATGGGAGAAATGGGTCCCTCTCGAAAAAGGAAGGGTTTTGATGTATCTCCTAGCTTTAGGGTTGTCGATGAATTCGAGATCGGAATCTTGCTGACTTCCCAGCACACTGATAATCAACTTAAGCTGGTTAAGGCACTCAGTTCCGGGGAAGATGGGTTTCCGACCAAGTATTTCGGCAAAGATGCATCCTACAGACCAGACGTCGATAGACGTGCCGTAATTGTCGCAGCAGAGGAGGAGCTCTGGAGCACGATACCAACGCGTGACGACATATTCAGTCATGAATTGCTCGTTGCCTTGGCTGGTTCGAGCCAACCCGAAATCACATATCTTTAAGTCGCAGTTAGCATTGACGAGGAGATTCCCTGGTTTCAGGTCTCGATGTAGAATGTTTGCCGAGTGGAGATAGTTCAGCCCCCGCAGCAACTGAGATGATTAGTAACATTTCAGGATTAGCGTAAGGCATAAAACACCAAAAAGGAAACAAATTTTGAATTGCGCCGTTTTCTAACCTATATGAAACCCCAACAGTCATTAAGGTTGTGATAGTATAGAAATTAAGCTATAACAAACACTACTAAAATCACCAACTCATAAAAAATGATAAACAGAGGAATTACAGATTAGTGATTGCCCTACAAAATATCTGCATTTTAGTTGTGAATATCGAAGCACACATTTTTAGCTTGAGTTGAATACCATAGAATAAGTTGCAATTCATTCATTTGAAGATAAACATAATTGTAAACTCGATTTTTGATTCGCCACAAGAGCCATTCTATGAAAATGGCATCTATAATGTAATACAAGCAGAAGTAGGAAACCAGTATCACCGAACAATTTGCACAAAAATGGAGAAAGAAAAGGAAAAATTACAAAACAGTACCTGAAATAGGAAATATTTGCAGTGATCATTGGAAAGAGGCTGAGAGGACTTAATAATCTGATGCAAATCAGTATCCATGAGTTCATAAACCAAATAAGCATCCTTAAAGCTAGCCCTGTGAGCAGGCACCATGACATCCTTCAAAGCAATGACATTCTCATGTCGAATATGCCTAAGGAGCTTCAATTCTCTAAGAGTCCTTAAAGCATCAACTTTGTTCTCAAAGACATTATTGATTTTCTTGATTGCAACTTTCTCGTTGGTTTCCCTATTAATCGAAGAACAAACCACACCATATGCCCCTCTACCTATTGGCTTGATTGGAATGTATTTGGTATCAATCTCAAACAAAGTTTGCCACATCGAGTAGTAATGCTTCCCTCGCTGTTTAATACCATTAGGAGGCTCTACCAAAGTCGCCATCGCCTACAAATGGTCCCAACCCAGGGTTTGTTCAATTGAAACTAAGATATAAATTTGATTTTAGCCTTAAATAAATACAAGCTAAGATGAAGAAATAAAGAACAAGCGATCCTTACTTGCGGCGAGCTACTTTGGGTCTTTACTGATTCGGTCCTTGTGTGGTGATTGATTCTGTGAATTTTGCTTTTTGTGCTGTACTCAACACAGATAAAGTAAAAATGTCAGTGTTTCATCTTTTTCCCTTTCGGGCTTTTACCTTCGATTCGCCGCAACTTCAAACAGATTCAAAGAACATATAGCTTTCACACCACAGATTATCCGAATAATTTCACAATTCCTTCAAATAATCACAGACTCTCCATAAATTTGAAGCAAAATCACTCAATAATCAATTGGTCCTTCCTAAATCCGTCAAAATCGAGAAGCTAGAGAGCGAAACATGATTTTTAAAAAAGAAAGGATAGTGACAAAGAGAGAAGCGACGGAGAAAGAGAGAGAGATTTGGGATGAGAACAAAGAGGGGAAGAAGATGAAGAAGGGGCAGTTAGAGAAAGACAGACAAATATGCAGATAATTGGATATGGCTGAGGCGCCAAACCCGCCGGCTCCATCTGGCTCGGCTTTTTTTTTATCACTATAACTCAAATCAAATGCCTGCCGTCCTTTGCTTTTATCATGGTTTACTTTGACGTACTAAAGGTCGGCAGTATAGACATTGACTGAACGAGCAAGCTAATCAATCTTCAGTCTGCTTTTTGTAGAAGTTTATTGTGTTCAATAAATTAAAACAAAAGTAAAACAACGATATTTGATTATAAATTATTGAAGACTTGAATAACATTGCTGGTTACTATACATAATGTTAAAGTTTTATAAAAAAAATTTTACACACTTATGCCACAAGAGTATATCGATGTGTAAAGCGAGCAAAGTGAGCTTCTGTGCCGCGCGCTTGTATGGATGTTGGTGCTTGCTAGAATTCAAGACAAAGCACAAGTTTTCGAGGGCCAACCTTGAGGGGGAGCGATGTGTGTGACCGCTCAGGATTCCAAGTTTTCGAGGGTTTCAAATTTTGATTTGGGTATAATACAAGTATAGAATATAAATGATATACACATATACGTGAAGAAGATGACATAAATGTTACTTAGTTCAACGACAGGAGTGTGCGTTCAAACATTATGATGCCCAGGTTTGACACCTACACATGGCATTTTCCCACCGCTGTGCTTATAGCACATTTATCTCGTTCATGCTCTTGTAGGGAATCCTCACAAAGTAACTATTATGCTATGTTCTTCGCAATGATAAGTACAATGTAAGAGGTATAAAGCGCAATCACACACTTTATACCACCCTCATACATGTAGTATTGGGGCGGTATAAATCTAATGAAATAAATACTTTTGAGAAATATATCAATATGAATATCGTTTTTAAGATTAAACTAACATGAATAAAATATTTTAAAAACTTGTGACAACTTAAGAGATAATTTCGGTTTAAGATATAAAAGACATGACAAAAAAAGGATATCTAACTATTTTTGCATTGGCCTTTTAAATTCCCTTAAGATGAAAATTTTGAGACAATAGGTTGCCAGAAGCTTGAAAATAGACCTAGGTTTGGGCCAGGTTCAATCAAGTTTAGCTATAATATGAGTAGCCCAAACCTTGCCCAAACTATAAAAAATATATGTCGGGTCAAGCCAGGCTTCAATAAAATAATCAAAACCCAAATCCCACTTGCATGCTTACCAACTAAATTCTTTTTTTATAAAAATATCATAATATTTAATCCAATAAAATAATTATAATAAAATCATTACAAATTTATTTGTACCATGGATCACAAAAATGAGTTCAGGTGCTAAAGTTTTTTTAAAAAATTATATTTACAACTGCATAATGTTTTACCATTATAAAAGATTAACATATATTTTTTAATATATAAATTAATGTTTCGGGTTAAGGGTCAGATTTGGATTTTAATATTAAAATCAAAACCGTCTTATATTAAACTCGGTTCTTTTCGAATATGGACAAGGTTGAACCTGTTCTTCATTCATTTTGTCCAAATTCATTCAGACAGGTCAGTGAAAAGTAATGGGGACCTATTTTAAAGCCGAAAGGGTAAACAGAAGCTGGACTTAGAAGCTAAGTGAGCCAGCTGAAAGGTAACGCATAGAAGCAGAAATCATGCTACGTGTTTTAAAATAATATAAGTTTAGAAGGTGGAAGATTTGCAAAATCCTTGAAATTCAAACATCTTGATGTTTGCTTTGGCTTCAATCCAACTTCCTTCTCAAATTCAATTCCCCCAACCCAACCCTTTCCAATTTACTACTATCTTCGTTTTGCATTTAAAGAAATCAATTTTCATTTTATACTGTACACAATTATACATTTCTACTCCACGTGGAAAGATGGAAATGGGTTCAACTGCATTTGTCTTGTCTTGTCAATTTTATTTCCCATACATATTTTCATTTTCTTTCTGAAATTTCCGTTTCGAAATAGAAGAAATAATACCATATTTTCTATTATAATTTCTTTTCTACTTTAAAATTATTCGTTCATGTTTCATGTGCATATAATTTTTATATATACTATTCAAATGTAGTATTGAAGTTTTCAATACGAACTTAGTCTATTGATGGTTGCTCAAATTCGTTTTTCATTAAATACGTATGTTGAACAAAGGGAAGAAAATAGGATCCAAGGAGTTATACATTATATTCTCCCCTCAAACTTAACAGAAAAAATAGCCAATAAAAAAATAATGGTTTTTTTATATAGGCTTAAAAGACTATTTTCAAATAATTTCATATGACTAAAATACTTGAGGCGTTTTTAATTGTGGAAAAATAAATCAGTTTTCTATAAAAAAGTTTCAAAGAAAATTAAAAAGTGGAAACTGTTGTTTAATTGCAAAATTTTCTAGTTTAAAAAACTGGAATCTAATTTTCTGATTTTTCTATTTTATGCTTTGCAACAGAAAATAACTTTTCGATGTAATCTAAAATTTTTTAAATTGAGGAACCAAAAATTTTGTATTCAACCAACACAATACTTGTTAATACCCATCAAATAAACTTTTTATTGATATATTTTTAGGTTTTTAACAAAAAATAGGGTTAAAAGAGGGAATAGGTTAGGTTGTCATATATTGGTGACACGCCTTGAATACTTGTATAATTTTAATTCATTTATTTTGTTATTATTCTTATTTACTCAATAACTTTTTATTGCATATTTTTCCTACTTAATTTAATCTAATTTATATATTTTAATTAATCTCTTATGTTTTTTAACTGATAAAACTTAAACTTTAACAAAAACATCATACAAAATATTAAGTTTTACAATCATATAACACATGTAAATAAATTTTTTTAAGAAAAAGGATCTTTATATTAAATAAAGAAATTAAACTGGAAATACAAGTTGGTGAAGTATTAACAAGATTCCACAATCTTATTTTTAAACATACATCGTATTACAATATGAATACTTACGAAATTAGATATAACAAATTAAAAATAAAAGATAAAACTAATTATTTACAAATTAACCACACCTTCCCAGAGTGAAGCAAATGTGCAATCGTGAATTCAAGCCGGTGAGTCAAAATTAAAACTTGATATTAACTTAAAATAATTGTTTACAATTTGAAATATAAAACTAAAATATGAAAATGATGGATGTCTGGACACCTCAATACTGGGCTTAAGCCGAGTTTATGTGTAGGTGTATAAAAGAAAATAATGTGGCTGCTGGGATTCGAGCCCAGGTCTCCACGGCCACAACGTAGAATTCTTACCACTAAACTACAGCCACTTTTTAAGTTCATTCTCTTAAATAAAAATTTTAACAAAGTTTCAGTCATACTCTACTCTAATATGATATAGCAAACTTATTTATTTCTTCGTTAGTTGTAAGTTATTCATTTTTGTTAAAATAATTCATAAAATATACTTTAAATTCAATCAATGCTTTGACGTATCCGGAGGCTCAATAAAATATTGTAGATAAATACCATTAAACTTTAGCCGGAATAAAGTATTACAAAGACATGAGCTCAGTCTCCTCAAAGCAATAATATAATCGATCTAGCACTGGGTATGATATAATTGTAATTATATACGAATTCAAACACATAATGAAGAGCAAATTAAATACCAAAATCTAAACTAGCAGCCTTTTATGACGTTGTTGGGAATTTTTGTAAAATAGAACAAAATCACCATGTATGCAAGTATTTTTCAAGGTCAAAATAAAGAAGAAAGATCATATTTGTTCAATGACAGTATCAAAGAGTAGATGAACAATTAGACTTGATTCAATTTGTACATCCACAAAGGTGGATAGAAATAGTCAAACATAAAAAAATTGGCTCCTTAAAATTTCATTTCAAGTAGAAAAACAACAAATGATTGTGTTTAATTATATTAAACCATGCCACATTCTAATGGAGATCAAACTAATTTAAATGAGGAATTGCATTGTTTCACTACATTATTTAATATGAATAGGTAGAAAACCAGTTTGGAATAACTAAAAGTAACTGACGCCAAGTGAGTTAGCAAGACTTCCCCAAGAAAATATTGTTTCTTGCCAAAAGTGTGCTGTGCTTGTGAAATTTGAAGTAATGGGCATTATCTTTTATTACATGTGTGCTTCTCTAATAATGATGTGTTACAATAATAACGTTTCAGACACTGCCTGACTTATGCCAAAATTTTGAACTTCATCATCAATTCACTGTTATTTTATTTTTATATATACTGTTGGAGATATCTTGAAATATAAATTACAATGTCATATTTCATGTTATTCGGATTGAGATTCGACATTATAATCGAGGTTAAAGTTGACAATATATCATTGTCAATATGTTATATTGACAACAAATATTACAAAAATTGTCCTTATCCGGTATTAGTGTGCGACTAACACATCTCGAGACCCTGTTTTTACTTGGATTATAATTGATTTTACACAATTAACTATTTTATAAATTATGTATTTCACTTGGTAAGATTTCAAAAAGAATACAAGATCAGGAAAAAGATTATCTGAATGTGTTAGTTTCGTTGCTTTATACAAAAAATTATATAATTCTAGAATCAGTTTAGAAGTGTCTGTCTCCAAACAAAGAATACTGGATATTAAAATATTTTATTAATATATAAACAAATTAATCATTGGTGACTTAAAATTTTAGTAGAAGGCCGGTGGAATATAAAAATAGAAAATAAAAGAGAAAGGATGGTCCCCAATTCATGCCCTAATTTAACAAAAGTGGGCATTGTATTCTTTTATGTTTCGATTCCCACGCCTTGTCCTGTAACATTTTTTTATAACTAAAATCGACTTTTTACACCTTTTTAGGTCTTCCATTTTTTTAATTGCTTTAATTTCTTTGATTTGAAATCAATGTTTTAAAAAGTACTGTGCGAGAATTAGGCGTAGGCGGGGATTAGGCGGCTCTTAAATGAGGATTAGACGGATTCAATTTTTTATTATTTTAATATTTAATAATACATAATTATTATTATAATATAAATACTAACAATCTAATACAATAAAATGATAACATTAACAACTCAGTTTAATATATAATAACATAAAAAACATAAAATAATAAAAAATCGTTACGGTGTTCCTAAAAATCTCGCCTGGGCGCCGCTTAAGCCCCGATTTTTAAAACGCTGCTTTTTTATGCTACTTTTTTATTAAAATATTAATTTTTTTAATTAAAAAATTGACGCCTAGGCCGCCTTGGATCGCCTAGTGCCGCCTAGGATCGCTTAGGCACTGAAAAATCGATCCTCCGCCTAATACCGCCCGATGTTACAAAATCGCGGCGGTGTTCTTAAAAATCCTGCCTAGGCCCGATTTTTAAAACACTATTTGAAACACACACAAGGTTTTGATAGATGACTCAAATATTTTGTTGGTCTTATTCCAAAAATTTTTTGCTTATGAAATTTGATATATCTCAAAATTTGTTTATTTGGTATTAGACATATTCAATTATAAGGTGATAATCTCATGGGTTATTAAAATTTAAGCATGATCAACAAAACATTTCAAGCTTCAAATAATGGTATTATTTCACATTTTTATTGTGTCATTAGTTGAATGCTTAATATACTAAACTAAATTATTAATGCTCAAATAGATGAATGTTAAAAAATATGGATACCAAATACACAAAAATAAGTTGTAAATAAAGTTAAAATAAACTTAAATTTACAATGGATCTTTTTAAAATTTAAAGATGAATAATTTTTCATTTCACAATAAAATTAATGAAACAAAATCTTATCCAACGTGGAGTCCAATTGGAGGCTCTCTATGTATGCAAATGGATGATAGAAGACAAACTAAAGAAATCTGAGTCAGAATTTAAAATTCCAGCATAATTGCATCTTTTTTTGGCATCTTCCCATCCCAATGATGTTTTATTTCTCAATATTATTGATTGCATTTATATCATTGTTTATTTATGTACTCAAAATTTCGAGGATACAAATTTATCCTCTGTCGTGATATTGTGTTAAAAATGGCATAGAGTGTAACAAATCGGATATACAAAAGAGTTTTGAGAACTGAAAATGCATTCATGAAAATGTATAGAAACAAAATAAGATGAGATGAAATTCAATTAATTAAAAAAGATTGAAAAATGGATGAATTTATCTCTTTTAGCACTTGGAGAAAGTTCAAATGCGAGCTTGTCTTCCTTGTTAGCACACATGGATTGTTTAAAGGGAGGATGCATGCGAATCTACAAAAGAAATTAGTGGCTATAGAATATTTAGAGCATTTTTCACCTCAAGAGTATTGAACTTCATAACTGAATATGCAATAGGAGTTGAGTCATATAACATGAAACAAATTAGTTTGTACTATGATTCAATCTATGTAATTTATTTTACTCTTTAATTTTATTTATTTTTTATGTGTGATTCTCAACATCTTTAACGCTTCCCTGAGCCTGAAGTGCTTTTGGATCTGTATTAGTTGTTAATATTCGGTTCGTCTCATTCGAGGTTTAATAACAAGTCTAACTTTCTCCGTCAGCATAAACTCCATAAGAACTTTAAATACGAACTCAAGATTGTTCTGGTTGTATGATACTCTTCTGCTCTTATACCATGTAGAGATTTCTTGGATCTCGAGAGAATTGAGCTTCAAATTGAACCATCTAACACAAAATCAATTAATTTGTGTTAAGGTTAAATCTACACAACTTATATTGTACTCTTTATTTTTTATTATTTCAAGATAGAAAAATTTGATATTTTAAGTATCATCGAAGTTTTACATCTGGGCATTAATAGCTAATAAAGTCGTTTTTCTATAAAAAAAATTGTTGAAATTATTCTAATAAGTTGATTTCGCAAACATGTTTCGAGATTGACAACTTTTTAATATATGAAAGCAATATATAAGGAGAGTACAAACTTCTATTGGTCTGAAAAAAAAAACCAAGGTACTGGCCCGTAGTCCTTGTCGGATTTGAGCAAAAAGCAAATTTGAAAGTTGATATATATAATGAGTCACGCCAAGGTACTTGCTTGCTCAAAGTTACATCTCATCCTTTTTTACTACATGTTCGCCACCTGGTATTAAAAATTCCAAAAGTTCTTTTGATAAGATTAAAAGTTTTTAAAAATAAGAAGAACAATTAAAACAGTAATATGAAATACATAATTTTTTGGTATGAATTGGTAAATTTACGTTAATTTGAAGCTTTTCCTATATGTTTCATCAAATTTCATTTATAATTTCCAATTTTTGTAATTCATTTGAATTTGTTATTTTTAAAATTTTTTATTTTCAACTATTTTCTGATGGTCCAAGTTAATATCAGTGCTAATTACGCTTGAAATATTGTAACGCTTAATCTAATGTACGCTTCAAACAAAATGAGCGATTAGTACAAATTATAAGTTTCCATTGTTATAAGTGTTGTGATGATGTGGTAGAGTGGTTGAGACTTGATGCCATAATCTTAAAAGTAATAAGTTCGAGTCCACATTTGGGCGGGGTATGGTAAGACTTTTTCTTTGTTATTATTGTAGGTCCAATAAGGCCATTTTTTTTAAAAAAATTGTTTTGATGATAGGTATAGTTGTATATAAAATATTGTTTGATAAGTATAGACCAACGGTTAATGTGAGTTGCATATTGTTATGTAATTAAGGTTGCGGGGAATAAAGCAAGAGTGTTAACCTAAAAATATTGTCTTCAATTAATAAAAAAAAACAGCCCACATGTTTTGTGTTGTTAGAATATTCAATCACCGGAGATCACAATGAGTACGAGATAATACATATTTCGACATGTGTTTCGGTGGATCTAAACGTGACATTTTGAGTTATATTACACAAATTTCTATCAAATTTCTTTTTTCGCATCAAATTCATTGAACGCCCAGATTATTAGATGTATATATATCCAAATTGCAAAGGAAAAAGAAGGACAAATAATAAATAGAGTGCGAGAGATACAAGTTTTGATACTGCTAATATATTTGTTAAAAAATGGAACCTACTTTAACCCTAAAGATAGGGTAATGATATAAGCTAGAAAGACAAAGTGGGTATAATCTTCTTTCGCATTAAGTATCAAACTTTCTTAATTTCATCTGTTATTGGGATTGGCATCATCTCTTTAGTTTGTGACTATGGAGCCACGAAATCAACAACAACAAATTGCTGGTTACTATTCTTCTCTATTATTTCAACCAGATTATCATAAGCTATCATCAACCTTCAATTCAGGCATCATATGGTAAGCATAGATAGGGTTTCAATTTGTATTTGTACAAGATATTCTGGTTTTAAATTTGCTTAATCAAATTTAACAAATTTTTTTTTGAAATTGATGATAAAGGGAGAGTTGGGCATCAAGAAGAGGCTCAAACATGCTGAATACTGCAGATGAAATGCTACTTTCAGACATCAAACCAGAGATGCCTGCAGATTCCTTACCCAACCTCGCTGAATTTAAGGAATCTCAAGATTCTTTATCAACTCATCAACAAATCAACCTCTTTTCTAACTATTTTTGTTCCTTGTACGATAACAATCTTTCTCAAAACGACCTGTTGTACTCCTATGATGATGCTCAAAAAAACGCAAGTCCAGTGTCTGATACCTCTTCTGTTGGTTGTAAATTTGATTTCACTCATCTTTTAAATCTCTCAAATTCAGAATCTTGTCTTTCAAATTCCTTACAACACCAACATCCCTTACCAGCAAACCACAATGGTTTAAGAGACAGTCCTTCAACTAGCTCTAACCAAGTGGGTATTTATTACTTTCTTTATTTCTTCATCTTGATGTTTTTTCTCGCCGAGTATTTTAGCTGTTGAGGAACCTGTGACTCAAACCCAGGACCTCATTTTTTGAGGTTTGGCCACCAAGTTCATCTTCATGTTTTATTTCTGTTAACATATCTAAGTGAATTTGCTTTTAAGGTGATTACCAATTAAAGCTTTTACATGTACTATCTAAGTAAAAAAGTTCATATTTTTTGTATCTTAACTGCTGAGATCTTTACCGCTCAAAACCAATCTTAGTTGGTTAGACAAGGAATTAATGTGACAAATGTTTAATTATCCAAGTGGTTAACATTGAATTTTGGATCGTAAAGGTCCGTGATCTTTGTATTATTGTAAGCAAATTTAGCAGCTTTTTTTAAAAAAATAGACAAGGAATTTTAAAGCTATTTAACTACAAGCTTAAAATTCATGTCAGGGCCAGTATATTTTACATGATTTTATAGCCAATTAAATGATGCAAGAGTATAGTATTTTTGTTGTTGAGTTTCAACTATATGTTATGTTGTACACACTTTATGAAGGGGCAATAAAAAATAGACATGTCAAAAACTTGATATATAATGAAAATAAAAGCTATATTTTTGTTTCAACAATATATATAAAATTTTAGATAAAATAGCAACTTAAATTCCAAATTCAGGAACATCCTACTAGTACCAAATAAAATCTCTTCTAGATTGGTGAATGTATCTATATACTATGGAATTAACAACACATCATTTTATACTATTGTTTTGAATTTCGAAGAGCGCAGCAGGAAAAAAGCGTTGGAAGTCAAGTAGCTACAGTTCAGAAGTGAAAAAGCATAAGCCTTCATCCACATCTTCATGCCCTCCTTTGAAGGTGATCAATATTCTTAGAAATACCATTTTATTTACAAATGTGGGAATTTAATTAAATTGAAATAGGAGGTTAAGAAAGAGAAAGTAAGAGAGAGGATTGCAACTCTTCAGAGATTAATTGCACCTTATGGCAAGGTAAGTAATTAACTAAACTCATATAAGATTTATCGACTGTGCAACTATATATAAATATATAAATGTCCATACTTAAAAAGCTAGCTTTTGTGCATGTTGTATGTTGCAGACAGATACAGCCTCAGTATTGACAGAAACCATTGGATACATCCAATTTCTTCACGACCAACTGCAGGTATATTTACATATATGATACATTTATAATAAATTTAACAAGAATATTGAGAATGGGATTATTAATAATATATGTTGGTGCTTTCTGTACTGTACAGACATTGAGTGTACCTTACACTAAGTCATCAAGCAGCCGCAACCCAACCACATTAAACCAACCTGTAAGTAATTCTACTTCCTTCATAAAAAAAATTAATTCTTATTCCATTATTTTAAGTATATAAAAGCATTTATGTGTTATTTCACAATCATCCTTCAACTACAAGAATTTGCATTTTTAGCCGGAAAACATCCACTTCTATAATTTAAATGGTTTTGTGGGGAATACGAAATTTCGCCACAGAAGTTAGTTTTTTGTCAAACATATTCGCCACTAAATAATCTATATTTTGTGACCGAAATGTTCATTAACATGATGAATATTCGTCACTAAATAATCTATATTTTGTGATCGAAATACTCACTAACATAATGAATTAGTGGCGACATATTAAACAGAATGTTTTTCGCCACAACAGGTATATATTTGTCAATGTGATATTATTTATTCTTTTTAACCGGGTCTATTCCACACGCCGAACAGTGAAGTGAGGTTCAAGTGTATCAATGGGTGTACTAATGTCACATTAGCAATGTACAACATCACGTTAAGAATTTAGATTTTTTAATAAAATTCTAATTGGTGCATTTTTGTTACATTAACGGATGGCGTAACATGATAGAACTTTATTGTGAGTACTTATGCACAATGTCGTTTCCACATCATTCTTTATCACATGGAGTTGAGTAGAAATTCAAAACAATAACTTTATCTACATTTTAATGGAAAAGAATTTAAATTTAATGAAGACCATGGTCAAACATTTACCAAACCTTAGTAATCAACAATGTAAATTAACTCTTCATATCCATCTAGACTATATATCTTAGACCAATAAATGAAACTTATGACTTTGATTTTGGTTGGCAGAGGCTGAGCAAGTGGGACAGTATAGGGCAAGGTAGTAGGAGAGATCTTTCAAGTAGAGGATTGTGCCTTGTGCCCTTATCTTCTGCATCTTTCTTCAATACTTTCAATGCTGGAATTTGAACATTTATTTTTATCACATAGTATATGTATTTCATAAATAATGCAGAAATTGTTGCAGTTCCAGTTAATTTTGTTGCCTCATCAGGTTTGGATTTTGGTAATTTTTCTATTAACTGTCAATAAATCAGAAATTACTAGTATATTACTCCCAAGGTAATATTTTAAACTTTCAAGTATGTTAAATTTATGTCTAACAAGTAACTACTTACATTGGAGTATCTAATTCATCAATGGAAAGATTGCAAATGGAGTTCAAAAAATCTCCCCGGAACTTGAGTTCCATTATCAAGTACTTTGAATTCAAAATAATCATAAAAATCACATACATTATATTTGCAACAATAATATAAAATGAAACACTAGACGAAGACGGATTATTACATGTTTGGTTTTTTTTTTTTTTTACAAGTTGACCATTACTTACTCTTCACTTCTATTGGAAGAAGCATTAGTATTTATTGTGGTTGGTTTTTCTGATTAAAATTTGAATTGAAAAACTCACACATATGTGAGCCATAGTTGATAACTATCCAAATGTATTAATTTAGTAGCATACCAAAAAGTCATCTAATATTGACTAGCAAAAAAAAAAAAATCAAAGAGTTGGACGGAAAACGAATATATTGATAAACAGAGACGAAGAAGCAAATCGACTAGAAAGTTAGTTAAAACAATACAAGCAAATTGCCAGTTTATAATTGCAGATATTGTACATCTGAACAAAAACCTGTGATTAAATTCTGTACATGAAACCTTAAACAAGAGTGAACCAATCAATCTAAGGTTAAAAAAGTACTACATTAAATTCTCATCGAACAAACTCCAGAAAAATCTTCTTCATTTACCAGAGGAACTGCACCGCCAGCCAAACATATTGTTAATTAGTCCCTTATAGTTTACTGCTAATGAACAAAAAGTCTGCGAAATACAATCATATTTGTAGTATACCATCGTCTTCTTTTTCTTCTTCTTTTCTACGTATTCTGTCAGTTCCATTTGTTTCGCGAGCGACTCCTCCAACGCCTGAACCACCCAAATCGATTAGTATCACTGCCTTATACGAATCCAATTCTACATGTAAGAAATTCATGAAAGAGAAGTTTACCTTTTTAGTTTCGATAAGCTCGTTTTCCAAGGCTTCTGCTCTCTGTAAAGCGTTGTTTAACATTTCCTCTTTCTCGGGCGATATGGAAGGTCTGTTGTTTAGGACATCGACTTTCTCTTCTAACTCAGTCATGCGTTTGACTACAGCCATGTATTCAGCTGCTGAGACCGTTGACTTGTCGTATGACTCGTCATATTTCCCGGTGGTCGAAGACTTGGGCATGTTGCGTGTCACCTTTATCATTGCGACAATTCCCATAACAAAAGCCACAACACCGCTATAAACTGGAGCACCAACCCCATCAGAATCCTTGTAATCGTAATAAGTGGAGTAACAATTTGCAGCTGCAATTTACAGATGCTTTAGAATCTAATGTGTTCATCAGAAGAGTGATGAAAATAAAATCTAGCATCTATGCTATATGCAGAAAAGTGTGCAAATTTACCAATTCATCTAATAAAGCAACTTCATAATCGCATAAATTAGTTGCAATTTTTTTTGTTCAATTCGTCACAATGAATTTGCAGCTAATATTGTTTCTTTGACTATATATGGTTGACAAAATCATTTTACACAATTAGACTTAATTTGAAAAAAAAAAAACTCTAGCTGACATTTCATTTCATTCCAGAAATCCCAATAACCAATAGGAAATGAACACGGTAACTAAAGAATAGACAATATATTGCAAAACTTTATGTTCTATTTTTATTTCTATTAATTGTGCATTCAAATCGGAGTTTAAAAATGAGAAATATTTGAAAATTTTCATGCAACTAAAAGTCCAACTCTTTCATGCCAATTTGATCATCTGAACCTAAAAAAAGTTATATAGCAATTTTGGAATCCAAGAGTTGGGATAAACAATTGCAACAATCTCTTTTGGCTCCCTTATTATTTCAGAAAATAAAGTGTGCATTAATCCCAAACTATCAGGGTCATATGTATATGTACCTTTCTTAAGAGTTTCTTCTTCAACCATTTTATTCCAATTCACATCAACAGTCTTCTCAATTATAGGGCCATAGTTATCATACTTCGAAGAAATCTGCAGAAAAAACAAGCTGTCAAACAATCATCATATATTACATAGAAAATAAGAACTTGTCAAGTCAAACAAGATTGTTGAAAATGTTAATATAGTGATAGTGGGATACCATTAAATAGACACGGAAGAATTTTACAAGTATCAAAACACAAATGAAGGAAAAATACAGACTTTTCTGCCGAACAGCTAGTACGAATATTGACATGAATCATTCTCATCATAGTAATAAAAGAAAAACACTCTGAAAGAAAGTTGCATCATAGCATAAATCATGCACCAAGCAAAAAGATAATTTCAAGATAAAAGCAAGGAATTTGGTGCATAAGTATAAATCACAAATTTGAATAAGTTTGCATTAGTAGTTATACAACTTTAATTGCCAATGATATTATATAAAATAATGGCCAATAACTGATCTAACACATTTTGACTGCATCAATACTATCTAAATCAAAAAGTAAAAATTTCAAATTTTTCATTGAAAAATTATTCACATCACTTTGCTAAACTTACTTGTTTCAAGATAGCAGAAACTTGTTCTCGATGCTCTGCTGGAATCTCCAAAGCTGGACTCTAAATAAGTTTGCATAACAATAAAAATAAATGTTAAGAAGACATGCAAAGATTTTATGGATATACGATAAGATGGCTGCACAAATGGAAGCATGACAGAGATGTGAGTTTTGTAACAAAACCTTTGAGGGCACTGTTTCTTCTTCAGATTTTTTCATACTTTCACATCTCAATTTCTGAACACCATTTTGGACCATCTACAAATAACTAACATAATGTAAGAAATTCAGATATAAAAACATAGTGATAAAACAAAAGAGCTTGTAAACAAAATCAGATCACCTTCAAGACCTCTGGGTCTTTCCAAGGGCCCTTATCAGAGCGCATACAGCCTCCTTGCTCAGCACAAGTGCATTTACCACCCAAAAACTCTGGCAATTCACTAATACAGTGACAAGCCAGTATAGAAAAGAAATTACCCGATAAATAAGTTGAAATGGAAGATGGACTTAAATAAAAGAGAATATACATGAACATTCAATTAAACAGCACACCTAGGAGATAGGATTACGAAAAAAGTAATTACTAACTCCAATTCTGTAACAATGTCATGTTAGAAAAATGATTTTCTTTCAAATCAGCTGTCATTATATGAAATAAACAGAATACTTAACAGTTTTTTCCAAGTACACCCTCATGTTAAATGCTAATCACATAAAAATTAACAAAGTGGTCAATATTAAGATAAAGTTACAGGAATATTTGAGTTCAATAACACTAATATTAACACATCTTAATTGACTTTCTTAATACAGGTGCCAAAGCATTGAACAACATCCTTCAAGAAACAGATAGAGTACTAATGTTACAGATAAAATAGCCAGCATTACAGCAAATAATTTCATTACCTGGCATCTATTATCTCAAGTAATTTGGTGTCGTATTTATTGCCAAGAACCTGATGGGTAATGTCTTTTCATAATTAGTTATTAATCCTATATAAATTCCAGTTGCTTGTATAAAGAATGAATGCACTTACGTGGATCTTTGCTGTTGTCTTAGGATCAAGGAAAGACTTAATGGTGTTCCACAACATTCTAAATCCCGAACCAGCATTTATGATGAACATGCGATTCAAGGTCTGACGAGAAGAACGCAATTGGTATCATACTAAATTAGGTTATTGCCAAAATAAAAAGGATAGAGAAAAAACTTCAAAAGGTTCCAGCTTGACAATTGAAAACAACATTTAGACCTTAATACCTCAGGATAGTTGTCACCATCAATTTTCTGAAGACGAGTGATAAGATCCCTTGCAGATTTGTTAAAATTTTTGAGGCCCTGCATCATAAATAAAAAAAAGTTATTGATGCAGTAAAATATGGAACAACATTTAAAAGAACAAATTGATTATTTAGATAAGGCCACCCTGAAAAGCTACTTTATATCATACAATTTCCTTTGTAATATAGTGCGATCTTCCATTAGAATTTCAGTAATATATTATATAACAATAGATATAAACCATTATAGAAGTTCACACATACCACTCCTTGCACATCCAAGATGGTTGTACTTTGATCAATGTGCGTACGTGCTGCAACTGAACAAGCTGGAAACTTGACAACAAAAGTTCTCTCGAACTCCTGAACATGATATTTGACATATCGGTCCAAGGTTGTGACTTGCAATAGCTTGGTAGGATCTACCAGACCCAGTCTCTCAATGTACACAGGTCTTCCTTCTTTATCTACACCATGGTGCCCTTGGGGATAGTAATTCAAGACTTCATCAACTTCCTTGAATTCAAATTCCTGAAGAAAAACAAAAATATGTACATATTAGAATCCATGGTTATGTTCTAAGTGGAAGTGGATAAAAAAACAAAAAAACCATATCAGCAAATAGTTTTAACTCAAACTTATGATGCATCAAGCATATCTAAACTCTGAATGATCAAGTTTGGAAATCAGTACCTCCATTATCGTGTCAGCACCGAATTCCTTTCTCCACTGGAGCATATCAGACCACATTTGTTTTGTCTTCTCAAGATCAAATTTCCTAGCCTTTAAGAATCTGAAATATGGAAGGACAACGAGTTGATGAGTTAACTAATAATATGCATCACATCATCTATGGATAAGGAGTTCATAAGAATAACCAAGTGAAGCAAGGCAGAAAAAAGATGAGAGACCTGAGCAGCGTATGATAATCATCATGGGCAGAGGGTAGTAGTTCCTCCGATTTAAGTGCTTCACGTAATGCATCCACTGCCTTCGACTCCTCTTCATCACGAACATCCTCGATTTCGACAGGCATGACTTTACTGCTTCTCCTACCCTTCCTTGTCAAAGAGTTTCTAAATTTGTTGGAGGCATTGAGAGCTTTTTGTTTCAGGGAATCAATCTTTGTCTGCTTGTCATCCCCTAAATCATCTTCCTTGTCAGTTACTGCAAAATTTAAATAAACAAATGATTAAAAAAAAGTAGCCATAAAGAAAATAAGGAAAAAAGAAAGCACCCTATAACTTCTTCATTGGAGTTCCTATGGAACTACATTCTCAGCTTCTGCAAATAACAACAATTTAAGAAATATGCATGATGCAAATAAGGCAAAAATGACACTATCTAATTAAACCAACTAAACATAATAATCCATAATGCAGATACGGAAAAAAATGAGCATCCTATATCAATTTCGTTGGAGTTCGTATGATTTCAACATTCTCAGGTTCTTCAAATAACAGCAACATCAGAATTCAGAGGAACGCATGATTCAAATAAAACAGAAATGGCATTAATTTATTCAATAAAAAGCCTCAAATTCACATGAAATTTAGAAATGTCAGTATAGGAAAGAGAACCTGAATCGTTGGATAGAGGGCCGGACTCAGCAGCCATCCACCGGCGAATACGAAATCTGTGTGGTCAGATGCCGAGACACAGCGCAAAGCGTCAAGCACTCATATCACAGCCTTGGCCCGATTCTTCATGTACAGTACATAAAAATGAAAAATGAAAAGAGAGGAAGAACGAAAGGTAGAGAGAGAGAACCTGCTCAGGAAGTAAAAATAGAGAAGGGCATAAACAATGAGAGGCAAGAGATAATGTGAAAGGTTGAGATTAAGCGGGAATAGAGGAATGGTGAACTGATTTGATAACCCTGACCTAGTCTCATTCCCCATTTCTCTTTCTCTTTTTTAGGTGTCAGCACCAAAACAGAGAAATTTAGTTATAACGGCACGGGCACCGGCGAATATGATCCGTTCAGTTTATATTCGAAAGCTAACACTTCAAAAATAGACTTATTCAAAAGAGTTTGCCGCCAGCTTTTATGATAATACCAAAAAGTCTCCGGTTAAGTGAAAAAAAAATATATTTTGAGACCTACATTCAGAAATGTCTGTCGATTGAGTATTTTCACGTAAATATTTTTTATTGCGTATTTTTGATAGATAAGTGTCAAATTAGTAGCAGATATTACTTATTATTATTATACATAACAAAAACTAGAATCAAATATGAAGCACAAAATTTCAAGGGTTAAAAAAATCAGCATATTTAATAATAAAAAGAAGAAAAGAATGTAAAATGAGCACGATGCTCAGTAGAATCTCCAATGCACAAGACTGAAAGTTGTTGTTCCTGAGAGAGAATAGTAAGGTGATATTTCTCAAAACTTATTTTCCTTAATTTCCTGAGCTACTTTTCACTTATTTCCTTAAAAAAAAGAATTTTTAAGTAGAAAAAAATGAAAAACTCGTCACTACTTAACTTTTAAGTAAAATATTTCTTATAACCATTTTTAAATCATAAATTATAAATCATGAGAAACACCCCTAAAAGTCAAAGAGGCGGATTGTGAAATGGTCGTCATTTGTTAGCATTCCATCACTGATTTTACTATGCCTCCGCTTTTTCAACTAAGTTTCGATGCACAAATCTAATCTATTGTTTAGATCGGGCCAGCATTGCTACTTACAAATTTCTTTAGGTTGGGATTCGAAATGCACACAACAGAAAGAAAAACTTTAGAGGAAACGCAAGGGAGTTTCCTAAAGTAATGAAAAAACACTTTTTTAACTTGACATTGTTAGCCAGGGAACCTCAAAATAAATGATAAATTTCCGAAAAATAAAAATCATACAAACACACATTTGAAGGAAACGTAAAATTTGAACAATATAAAACGTTGCACATTATCTTCAATCAGAGTCGGAGTCAGGATCCACAAATGATCTCACTGATTTGCGTGAGCTTTCGTCGTAATCATCCTCATCATCTTCATTAGCTTTCTTCTCACTTAATATACCTGTAACACTCTAGTTCAGGATTTGGTCTATTCATTCAAACTACAATGCATGACAAGCTTCACATTTTTACCTTTCTTTATCAGCAGCATCTCAAGTGCTTTTGTGGTGAAATCATCTTTGCCTCCCAAATCCTGAAAACCAATCACTCTATCCACTGCAATCCCTTTCCTTTAAGTAGAAAAAGAAAGCAATATTCTCATTTTCTTAAAACGCTTTAAGAAAATGAGCTACATACCAGAAGGCAACCATAAAGAAGGCTATACCTGAAGAGGATGACACATGGCAAAGTTTTGACCCCAAGCTTTGTGACAAAAAATGGTGCATTCTGCAATCCATGATAACAACTCACTCAAATTAGACATTTCGCAACAAGTAGAGCAACTCTGTGGACAATAAAAAAACAGACCTCAGCATCGAGCTTGATGAACTTGGTATCAAAATGACTTGATGCTAGGGCCTTCAAATGCTTATCAATTATTCTACACAACAAATAATATACTTGTGAGACGCAAAACAGTAAAACAACCAACCATAGAAGCGCGACAGGAAAGTGACTGATATATTGATAGAATGAGAGAGGTTGAAGTAAAAGCTATACTTGCATCGATAGAACTCTTTGTGGTAAAAGTGGCAAATGATTTTCTCACTGCCAGTAACTTCACCCAAGAAATCGCCCTCCCTTACTTCCCTATACTCTCCGTGTCCTTTATTCTTAAGGGCTTCTCGTTTCTCAACTTCTTTCTGTTTGAACAATTGTATCTGTTAGATTAACAAGCAAATATATCTATTAGATTAACGAATAATTGACATTTTACCTTGAGAGCTGCTATCCTGTCCGCATGTAGTTTTTCTAGCTCGGGATCCTAACCAATATCCATTCAATGCATCTTAGAATGAATTGTTTTTTAATTGGAAGTCAGAAACGAGAAATTGTAGATTATGTTCAATATCTAAACTTACATCCAACAATTCATCGAGGTCAACCTCTTGGTTCATTGAACTCGACGCCTGTGCGTCTTGTTGAGCAAGCACTTCCTGTAAATCCACAAGATGCCATAAAAAAAACTGTTATGTAAATAAATTATGAAATGCAACACATATTTCGGATCACAATTCCTTTCAAACAGTGCCAGTGAGATTGATTTTGAGATCAGTTTTGTAGTATGGTCTTTCATTCTAACACATCCCAACAAGCACAAATACATACAGAGACACAAAGGCCTTGAAATGTTTGTTTCAGTAAGTCACAGGACTCAATCAATTTATACAAATTCCAGTTTCAGACTATACTAGCAGGCTAAAAAAATGGAGCCAAACAGAAAATCCGAATCTACGTAATGAATCATACCTTCTGATAATCGCGAGCTGCTGCTGCCATTACATTGCCGAAAGCCAAATCAGACAAAGTTGATTTCACAGAATCAGGATCCATTTTCTTTTGTCTGCAACAAAAGCAAAGCGGTGGTGAATAGGAATCACATACACAGAATTAGGTTTCAGTTAAGAATGTCGATTCGTTACGAAAAAACGGGAAACAAAAACTAAAGATGGAATTTTGAAAGCTCAATGATAGTAACAACCAAGGGTCAGCAGGGTCGTTTGCAATATTTGAGCCTTTGAGCTGGTGATGAAGCAGCCTGGGACAATCTGGTCTAGCTTTGAGCTTTCTGGCCTCGAGAAAGTAGATCGACAAAATGAGCATGAGTGTAGTTCTATTGCCTTTTAAACGACGCAGTTTCACCCAAACACTTCCAAATTTTACTTTCTAGACTCTATCTGGACTTCCTTCGATCTAAATAGTTGAAAAGGTTTTATAAAATTGATTCACGGAAATATACGTAACATTATTTGTTTAACTTTTAAATTTGTCACTTTTCAATATTCAGAAATTATGCGAAAATTATTTTAATTGAACGAAAATAGGATAAGACATTGATTCAACTTGTATGCTTTTCATGTCCAGTATCAAAGAATTCAAAATAACAATCACTTGTATGCAAAATATTTGGCTTGAAACACAATGCACATAAGCCTGCCTACTTGCACATTTTTCATTATTCATAAACTAAACAGAATCGAGTTTAGCCTACCAATAGTATGTGATTAAGGCTGAGTTGTAGTAACATAAAATTTGGCAGAATTCATATCTAAGATAATGCATGTAACCAGAAAATCAATAACACTTTTATTATAACAAATTTATATAACCAAATAAATCATAAGAATCTCATTTCAAAATTTATTAGTAAAGGAAAAAAATATTTTTCCAAAATTCAAATATCAATTAAGCTGAGAGATTCATTGCTCTCTGCTCCTCTTTTCTCCACACACCACCTCTAAACCCAATTTCATCAATCGGAAAAGACACCAAATTAGGACACCATTTAGCATTCACAATCCTCAAACACGGCATCACTCGTTGCACACTCAACCAATCCATCCCCAACTCCGACAATGCTTCCACCAACACAGCTTCAATTCTCCACACCGTGTTATTCTCTCCCCAAAACCTTTCATGCATACCGCAAAGATTTCCAGAACACAACGACATAAACCGTAACACAGGCAAACACACCGGATTAAGCCAGGCAGGACTCGTCTTCCCTGGATAAAATTCCAGTGAAAGTTCATACAGTCCAGGTGGAGGATACAACAGATCGATTTTCCCTATCAGTTCCAAACCATGGCTATCAAAGCAACTTATTTTCAGGACTTGAAGTTCTTGTAGCTTAACAAGTGCATTCACTTCATCATCTTCAATCTCATCACCTCGGGTTAAATGTAACCCTAGGGTTCTTAGTCGAGTTAAGTTTCGCAGCTCACCGATTTTACACCCGTCTGATTGGCTCGCTCTAGCAGGTCTAAACCCTGATAAATATTCGAGGTTCGAAAGCCTTCCCAATCCCTTCGGTAAGTATTCAAGCGAGCCGCAATGGCTCGCATCTAAAACTCTGAGTTTCTTGAATGTCACGAGATATGGAGGTAAAGATTTCAGATTCTGGCAATAGCTCAGATCCAAAATCTGCAGGTTTTTAAGTTTTTCGAGAGAAGGTGGAAGTTCGACCAAAGGATGAGTGTTGCTCAAGCTAAGGTAAGTTAAATGTCGCAGATGGCCGATTCGGTGTAAAAGACACGTAAGGGGCGTTTCAAAGATTGACTTGCAGACATCTAAGACTCTCAAGTATCGGCATTCGCTGAACTTCTTAGTGACAGCTGTCGAGATCTTGTTAACTTCGCCTGTCTTGGTTGTCGAGAGAAGTGCTCGTAGCTTTTGATTGGCAGCGAGCCTTTTCTGATCCATGTTGCTGTTAATCCCTAAATGCCGGCTTCCTATACCATCTAGTCGAAAAAACGCGGCATCTTCTGCCATTTTGATCACTAAATCACGAACCATATCGTGAACCCCGCAAGCAAATATAGTTCCATTGTAGGTCTTGTCAATCACTTCGACCAAACACCGATTCGTTAAACCGGAAAAACAACTTTCACCAGCTTCGATCGAGGACCGTCCGATTCGCTGAGGGACAAACCCTTCCCCGATCCACCAACGAATCAACTGTTCTTTTTCGATAACACAATCCTCAGGGTAAAGAGTGAAGCTCAGAAAACATGATTTAAGGTACAGGGGAAGCTCGTCGTAGCTGAGTTGTAACGAAGCCATTACAGAATCATCGTTTTCCGTTAACTCATCTCGGAAATTATCGGCAATTCGCTTCCATTCGTGGTAGTGCGACTTGTAAAGCAATAGTCCTCCAATGGCCTTGATTGCCAAGGGAAGACCTTTACATTTCTGGACAATCTCCTTTCCGATCTTTTCTATATCGTGATCCCTACATTCGCCTCCAGTTTCTGCAAAAGCGATTTTTCGAAACAGCAACCAACCATCATCTAAGCTAAGGAACTTAGGCCGATGGATTCCCGCTTCGTTAACTCCCATCTTTCTCGCAACTTCCTCGATTCTTGTAGTTATAATGATACAACTTCCATTTCCTTTAGGCAAGCCATCGAATATTCTACGAAACCAACTCACATCCAAGCTCCAAACATCATCCATCACGATTAAAAATCTCTTGCCTATAAGATACTGGTTTATCTTCTTGAGCAATTCGCCTTTATCATCCCCGACGCTCGCATCTCCCAGATTCCGTAACATGCTTCTCATTATCTGTTCTTCATCGAGCGTTTGAGATACCGAAACCCACATTCTTCTCTCGAAACGTTCCTCCATCTCTTTCTCGTTGAAGACCTTTTGAGAGATCGTTGTTTTTCCTAGCCCGCCCATTCCAACAACGCCGATCGCCAAAATCCCGTCATCGGCCATAGAAAGCCAAGATTTCATCTTTCTCGTGTCGTCTTCTAGTCCCACCACTTGGGTGTGATCGTACACAGGAGAGCTCCACCGTGGCATTTGGTTGTTGTTGTGTGGGTCGAATCGACCCGTCTCGTTGCTGCCTGAGAGGCCAAGAAATGACATGTCTTGCTTGATCTTCATGATTTTGTCGTTGATTTGTTTTAGCCGCTTTCCAGTTTTGTACCGGAAACGAAGCTTTGGTGGATGGACACAAGTCAGCCAGGGGCCGGAAAACGAGTCGTCTTCTTTTGAGCGAAGGTGGCAGTCGGCGAGTATATCTTCGGCTTCGTATATGAGCTCTCGTAAAGTGCCCATGATGGAGCGTAGAGTTTGGTCCTTCCTTTTTCGTTTGTCTGCGTCTTTGAAGACGCATTGCATTAGTTCGAGCTCCTTCTGGAGGTTCTCGAATTGGTCCCTGAATTCGTTCACTACTCGGCCCTCCTCTACCACAATGTTTAGAAGCTTCTCCAAGAAGACAGTGACCACCGCATCCACCATTTCTTTTCGGTAAAACGGTTTGGAACTGAAAAAAAAAATTTTGAGTCAATATCAATGAAATTTAAAATTAGGACAAGACATAAGCATAATGCAGAGGTGAAATTGAATGCTCAAATCATGTTAGTTGCAACAAGTTTATTATCTGGTGTTTCAGTTTTAGCTAATTGGCATAAGCTATTGTCAAGAACTATAATCATCCAAAAATAGAATCTACAAACATTTTTATAATCCTGTTGTGTCTCAAAGACTCAGACCAATGAAAAGACCTAAGGGATTAAAGGGCAAACAGCAGTTCAATCACTTGCTTCAATTCAAACATGAAGAATAAAGAAAGCGAATTCAGACAAAATATTATGAAAGATCTGATAGTTAATTAAACAACAGAATAGAAAAAAGCGCTAAGGAATTAAAAAGATAAAAGCAGGAAACTGACAGTTGAAAAGGGTAGGAAGCAGGTTCCTCTTTGATGGCAATAGTAGTGAAATTTGCAGGAATAGCTCCTCAAAATTATTTCACTTGCTTTGTATTCCTACACACATAAATAATAAATTGCTTCATTCTTTTAGATTCAACCCAAAATTCGGCACAAGGATATTATTGTAATCTGAAGTCAACGATTACGAAAGTCAACCGCAGCAACCCTAAGCAAATACGACAAGAGTACTATTCAGCACCTTATTAAAAGGTTGTCGCTCATTTGGCAGTAAAATTACATTTTTGGGTCGTTCAGTTTTCTGTTTTTATTGATGGTAGAAGTGGAACAACTATACCACCCTTCGTGAATTCTTTAAGGTAGTGATCACTATATCAAAACTTAGTAATTAGTCATTCACTTTAAAATGATGCAACACATGTTATGAGTTTAGTTTTAGTGTTATTTGAATAAATATTTTTTTAGTACATATTAATCGCGTAATAATATGCATAGTCATATTTATAGATTTATTACAAAGCAAAAAAAGGTGATACGATGCAAAACAAAAAAAAAATCAAATGAGTGATAATCTACATAGTACAATATCTAAACAGTAACAAATTACATAAAACATAGACTAGAAGTCTATTTTGGATAACATCTATAATGTATACTTCAATAATAAGGATAAGCTAAACTTCACAAAAAAAATACCTCGTACTTTAATTGTTTTTGAAAAGGTTCTTATTTTCTTAAAGGTATGCTTGAGTTTTGAAACGCTTATAAAAATTATCATTTTTGTTCAAGTCATTAAATAATGTTAACATGGTAGGGGTATTTTTGGAAAATTGAAAAATTTGTCACTAAAAGCCAAAAAAACCTCAGTCAACCCTTTTTTCCAAATTTAATGTCACATGTCAATTTTTGATTTGAAAAATTTAAAAAACAAAACATCATTGAAAAATCAAATGAATCAAAAGTTAACTCATTGACATTTAGAAAGTAAAGTGATGTACATTTTTAAAGTTGACGTAGCTACATGTCCCATTAAAAGTTCACGCGGCATTAATTTTTTGGGACAACTTGAGACTCTTCATAATGCATTAGACCTTTTTTAATAATAATATGGTTAAAACTCTATTTTAAAAGGCGATGCTTAGTGGGGTTTTTTGGAATACTGCAACGATTTTATATGATCGGGCAGTCAAGGTAAAAAATATTGTCAAAATCCAGAAAAGTGTTGCTAAAGTTCACAAAAGTGTTATCAAAACCTAGAAAAGTATCTCCAATAATCGAAATAGTGTTACTACATGAATTTTTAACTTTATTATATAAAAATTTATATTAGCTTAATTTATTATTTTAATTCATTAACAAAAATTAAAAATTGATTGGATTAATAAATATTAATAAATACTGTTAATAATTTATTCTTTTCAGTGCAAGTTTGTTTTTCAAATAAATGTGCAAGTGTTATTATTTGATTGGGGCGAAAAAGAAAATTTATTTCATGCTTTTCATTTATGTGAATCCTGTGCGTTGATTATATCATACATTCACGTCATGTGTTGAATCTGAACCGTTTGATACTATAAAGGATAATTTTACAGGTCAAAAAAAAGAATTGGTCCCGGCGGGGTTCGAACCCGCGACCTTCGGCTCATAAGACCAACGCTCTAACCAACTGAGCTACGGGACCCATTTTCTTTAAAAGAATTCAATTTTATTATTTAATATATAATGGTAATTTTAAATTTTACTTTCTCACTACTGAAATAAGTAATACGTCACTGTATGTGTTAAGGGAAAAATGAAACTATTTAGAAATAATTATTTTTTTTCTTATGGAGGGAATTTTGAGCAAAAAGTTTTCTTTATGGTTAAGATAATTGTATTAGAATTTGACCAAAACAAGTTCACAAAATATTTCAAAATTTACTATTGGCTCCATTACTAAACTTAGCAGATATAGGATGAAATAGTTTTGAAAAAAAAAAACTTATTTTTAGAAAGAAAAAATAGAATAAAAAGACTTCAAGTAGCCCTTCATCAATTGGAACAATCTACAGATACTTAAATCCAACAACAAATAAATTACATGCTCCTATGGTAAAATTTATCAAAATTATGGTAAGTTCATAACAAATTGGTCACCACCAATTAAGAACAACTTTTTTTTGGCAAATGCATAATAAAAGTCGGATGTCGTCCCTAACTTTCAAAAGTAACAGATATCCCCTCAACTTGGTAATAGTGAACTCCTTAATCCCCTAACGTCATGTGTTAAAATCTTGCTTGTTTAATTTTTCAAAGGTGACATTTTCTGATTTTTCATTTTCAACCCAAAAATTGATATGTGGCATTGAGGGGGCAAATCAACACATTTTCATCAAATTTATAGGGTTGATTGAAACTTTTGAAAGTTCAGAATAGTATCCAGCTTTCATTGTCAAATTAAGGGAGGTGTTGAAGTATTAGCCTATTTTTTCTATTGCACTGAACTCACATCCAAATACCATACATAGAAATCTTGAAAAACTGTTACACCAAAAACTATTAAATAATGCATTAACAATATTTTAAGAGTAAATCCAACAATTCCCTATGACACTAGTGCAAAAATGGCTTATTGGGACGCACCAATTGCGAGGGTTATACTAGAAACCATCTGTAAAAGTAAGGGCGGAGTGATGGAGGGGGTTATTGCGGACGGTTGTTACGTAACAACCGTCCGCAATACTCATTATAGTATTACGGACGGTCGTTAATGAATGACTGTCCGTAATACAAAGGATATTGCGGACGGTTGTTACGTAACAACCGTCCGCAATACTTATTATAGTATTACGGACGGTTGTTAATTAACGACCGTCCGTAATACAAAGGAGCGTTTAAAATGTTTTAGCAATACGGACGGTTCACTGTTAAGGACCGTCCGTATTACTGCCCTTCAAAATAAAATCCCCAAATCAATCAGTATTGCTTCACTACCATCATTAAAAATCCCTAAGGGCCAAATCGATACTGCTCAACATCTCATCTCCAGTAACTCCACCGCCTCCGTCGCTCCACCACCTCCGTCGCATCTCCATCGTCAAATTTCTTTCCGGTAATGTGAAGCTTAAGCTCTCTCTTCCTCCTCCTGACGAAGTTTCCTTTGCTAAGTTCTTGTAAAGTGCTTCTTCGAATCGATTTTTTTCTGCATTTTTGTTGCATTTGAAGGATGTTTCAGTGCTTTTCTTGATTTGTTTTAATCAATTAAGTATCCACAAGACCCTAGTTCAGAAAAACTAATTTTGAACCACGCGATTAACATGAATCATTTTCTATTGAGGTCGGTGCTGCGTAGCTGGCTCG
>CATIWQ010062740.1:0-17916 GCA_949673415.1 Euphorbia schlechtendalii | reverse complement strand
GAACTCGGCAAGGGATTCGTCTAGTTTTTATCGGACCATCTGCAGGTCCTGAACCGTTCTACTAGGAGGAATGAACGTGACAAAGTAGAGGGCGAAGCTTTTGGCCATCATGTTGAAACCCATTATGGCTCCTGGTTTGAGGCTCTCAAACCAGTGAGTCGCCGGAGCTACCAAAGTTGTGGGGAACAGCTTACACAGCATGGCGTCAGTTGCGTCGGCCGCCTCCATACATTGATGAAAATAGCGAATATGTACCATGGGGTCTCCTACTCCAGAATATTCTCGCAGACGAGGCTGCTTGAACCCCTTTGAGAATCTCTCTGCACGTATACAGGCGTAGTAAGGCGATCCCTTTTCGGCAATGTCCTGTACGGTAGCGTCCATACCTCTCTCAAAGAGGATCGCGTCCACTCTCCTGGCTATGATAACCTCTAAATCTTCTTTAACTGGTGGCCGTCTCGGGGAGGCCTCACGCCTAGATCCCGCGGAGCTCCCCTCGCTGTCCAGAGATCGTCTCGAGTGTGTTACGAACGCTAAACCTCTCCCCTTATGCTGGAGGGATCCTTCTTCAAGTTCTTCTCGAATGGTGGATTTCATTTTTATTTTTTCTTTAACCACGATGGTTTCTTCTCTCTCCTGCGTTCGAGGATGGCGTTAAATGTACCGCGAGCGATCTTGATTGGACACATGTGGAGAATTTTTCGAGGGGTGCCGCGTCTCCAACTCATTTGGCCGCCTTTCCTGACAAAGTTTCCTGAGCATTTCTTGCTCCTCCTTTCGTGAATGTAAGATTTCATTCATCATACTCTGCAGAAGGGCCATGGCCGCATTCTGTTGCTCGTTTTGTTTCATGAGCATGGCCACCATATCTTGTCCTACCGCTCGCCTTTTCTTGTCCCCACCAGTCTCCGACATCGATGGAGTAGGCGTTTCTGCTTGCACCGGCGGAGTTGTGGTAACAAGGTATGATGTTCCAGCTTTGTCTCCATGTTCAGGGGTATCCAAAAGCAAGACAGTCCCCGGAATAAAAGGGGGTCTCGTTGATTTGCTCGGGGGTGTAGTCATTGTTTAGGGTTATCGTCCACGCTCACCGCACCAATTTGATGTCCGTCGGAAGTAGCCTACAATCTCTGACATCTCCGGGTCCTGCAAAACAAGTCTCCGAACGGGGGTGTTTCCGGCGAAGACCCTCCGATGCTTAAGTTAGTTATCTGAGAAGGGTGATTTGCGTATTCTCAAAGTAACAGTTACCTCTACAGTGGGAGGTTGTCTTGCTATTTATAGAGATGCATGTAATGATGATCTGCGGGACCCGCCTGCAAACTGTGCACGTGTGGCAAGCCGCTTGATGGTCTTTTCAGCCATCAGAGCATTAAATGGTTCATACCTACTAGTCAGGATTGCATTTAATGCGACAGAGAAGAGATAAGGAATGCGCCGTATCGGCAGAGGTTTGGCCGATGCCACTTCAGCTCGAGCGCGGTCGGTAACGCTGAAAGAA
This sequence comes from Euphorbia schlechtendalii, assembly GCA_949673415.1. Taxonomy (NCBI): domain Eukaryota; kingdom Viridiplantae; phylum Streptophyta; class Magnoliopsida; order Malpighiales; family Euphorbiaceae; genus Euphorbia; species Euphorbia schlechtendalii. The sequence goes on along the minus strand of CATIWQ010062740.1, from coordinate 16,415 downwards.
TTTCCCCGCAGAATAGGGCATCGGCCTTGTATCATGCTGAAGTGGTTCCAGCGCGTGATTACGCCGAAGTGTGACCAGACTAGTCTCGCTTTTGGGACCCAGGCTTATTTATTTGAGCCTTTAATGAGCCTTGATATCAACCGTAAATGTCATTTAAAATTATTGTAACGTATTTGCCTAAAGTGATATAGTATATGACTAATATACATAAATGCAAAACATAATCAAAATTAAAAGGATTTTGTTTTGTATTGTGAAAGGGATAAATAATAGTAATATAATTGAGCAGTTAATTCGTTTCTGGTTTTTTCCTCTTCCTTTCTTTCTCCTTCTCTTCCTCTGTTTCTCAATTCTGGTCAATTACAAAAATCTCCCTCTCCGTCAACTTTTCGCCGCTCCTGATAAGTTTAGCGGCGGTAAAAAGTGTTGGATTTTTACTAGATGGAAGCCGCCCCTTTCCGTTTGCGTTATTTCTTTCTCTCTTTCCTGGCAAGCTCCTTTTATATCCGAACTTGAATTATTTCCTTTTGTTAGTTTTTTCCAAACCCTAATTATCGTTTACCTGTCGTTGTGTAAATTTTTTCTTCATATTAGGCGTAGCTGAGCGAGAGGGAGACGGTTAATTTCCCTGGCAATGGGAGAGCCTGGGCAGGTTAAACGGGCGTTGATTGATACCACTGCTGGAGCTCTAGCTGGTGCTGTATCGCGCACGGTTACATCGCCTCTCGATGTTATTAAGATTAGGTTCCAGGTATGCTCATCAGCAGAAATGGATTTTTTCAAGTTATTTTTGTGGAGTGAATTATTGCCTTAGTTTCTTTTTCCTTTGATTTATTGTGAAATTGCTTTCTTTTGAACTTTTTGCGTTGAAGGATTTGATGGAAAATTCCTTTTTTTTTTTTATGTTTTGTAGAGTTTTGTCCTTGAAAATTTAAATGCCAGTGTGCGATCCTTCAATTCAAATGTCCTTTTTTGCAGATTTTGTATTCTTGAAAAATTATTTGCCAGTGTTTGATCTTCTGTTTCGAATGTCTTCCATTATTGAATTTAAAATCCGAGCTTTCTCATTCACTCCTATAATTTTCTACTTTTCATGTGAATGAAACCTGATTTGCAATCTGCACAGATGATGATACTGAAAACTTTTTTATTTTGAAAATTTTGGCAGGTTCAACTGGAGCCCACTTCCTCATGGGCTTTAGTTCGTGGAACTATGTCTCAACCATCTAAGTACACGGGAATGTTGCAAGCAACCAAAGATATATTCAGAGAGGAAGGTTTGCCGGTATGTGAATTCCTTCTGTTCATCACATGCAGCATCCTTATACTGCTCTTCTAGATAGTTTTGTAGTTTTCTTTGTATGCATATTGTGCTGTCATCTGAGACTGTTGTTTTTTTTAGGGTTTTTGGCGTGGAAATGTTCCGGCCTTACTCATGGTTATGCCATATACTGCTATACAATTTACCGTGTTGCACAAATTGAAAAGTTTTGCATCTGGTTCTTCAAAGTCAGGTATTATCATGCTGTTCAAATCCATGTATAAACTATGTGCTATCACAGAAAAGAAGTTAAAGTTTTTTGTATAAATTGTATGATAAATGAAACAAAGGCGTAAAACACGGAGTTGGTCACCTGTTCAATTTTAGAAGCTGTTCTTGAAATATTCCTGGTGCATGCCTGTGTTGTTTATCGTCACTGGAATTATATGGCCTAGAAACTGTCACATTTGAGGTTGCTCTTTTTTGAGGTTTTTTATAAGTAGGCTGCTAATAAATGTACTTGTTTTGCTTGGGTTAATTACACGTTGATTTTCTGTTTTCTCCCTAGTCTTATTTTTCATGGGGTTTTTACCTCTGGCGATGCAGAGAATCACATCCACTTGAGTCCTTACCTCTCTTATGTCAGCGGGGCTTTAGCTGGATGTGCAGCAACTGTTGGATCATACCCGTTTGATCTTTTGAGAACCATATTGGCCTCACAGGGTGAACCTAAGGTATATGATTTGTTTATCTGTGTCTAAATTCTTTCTCTGATGTGATGGTCTTATATTGTCTTCATTGATATGCATATTCCTGAACCATTTTCTGTTTTTTAATTGCAACTGTTTCCCCATTATTGAAAGTCTGTTATGTTGTTAGTACACCCCTTTTCGGTATCTTCGTTCATTTATGAAAAGTTGCTGAAAGTGGCTTCGAAACAATTTTACTATATATTTTCAGTTGACTAAAAAAGTGTGGTTAATTAGGTGTATCCAACAATGAGGTCTGCATTTGTTGACATTATTAATAATCGTGGGTTTAGAGGCTTATATGCTGGATTAACACCAACGCTGGTTGAGATCATCCCTTATGCTGGCCTCCAATTCGGCACATACGATACATTTAAACGCTGGACCATGGTACTTTATCTCTCTTTTTTTAAGTCAAATATTCATTTCTTAGTGTGTATAGTGAGTATCTTCTAGGGTGAGGAAATAAAAAATGGTGAAGTCCCTCAAGCTATTTTCATGATAGGATAACATAGTAATATGTCGATAATAATGTTTTGACGTTCTAAGAAGTCTTCTGAAGTGAACTTTTGGGATTATTCATAATTTAATTTGTGAAAATATAAATTTGGATTTTAGTTCCTTTTACTCTTCAGTATAAACTGAGCAAAATTTCTAAAACGACTAAAATGTTAGAAACAGAAATTTTGTTGAGGCAATTTTTTGTAGTAAACTGTAGCTAGTGTTGATGACACTACGCCATGATCAGAAATTTCCACGGGATGGTCACAAATATTCAGAATTTAGGCTGAATACATCTGGAGCCCCCTGAACTTGCAAAAAATGCACCAATAGTACCCATGGACTTGTCATTCAACTCCATTCCCCCCTGGTTTGACTTTAAAAAAGCTATATTTCATGTTTTCTCTCTCTCCATTGAGATTCTGATATGTGGCAATGAAGGGGCAAATGGTGCACTTTTTGCAAGTTCAAGATAGAGAAACAGAGTTTAAGGAAAAGTTCAGGGGGCTCTAGATGTATTGAGCCCAGAATTTAAGAACCATGGAATGTTGTTTACATAAATGCATTGAGTGATATATTTGGCATACTATTTTGGTGGTTTCAACTCTAGGCCTGGAACCACTACAGGTCAACTAGTACAAGCTCTACCAGCACTGAGAACAACATCTCGAGTTTTCAACTATTTCTGTGTGGATTGGCTGCTGGAACATGCGCCAAACTTGTCTGCCATCCTCTTGATGTCGTCAAGAAAAGGTTCCAGGTATACATATCTCTTGACTTATTGAAGTTCAGCTGAAATATATATCTTTGAAGCCTTCCTTTTATGTTTTATGATTAGAAAATTAAAAAAAAAAATGAATTCCAATAAATTACATCACAAGTTTCTTCATAGATGTCATGTAACTGTAGATATTTACCATTGAAGACGGTTTTAACTTTTCGAGAATATCAAAAAACACTAGTGATCTTTTATGTGGTGTTTGTAGGTTGAAGGACTTAGGAGGCACCCTAGATATGGGGCTCCAATCGAGCACCGGGCTTACACAAACATGATCGATGCTCTACGTCGAATCTTTCATGCAGAGGGTTGGGCCGGTCTTTACAAGGGCATTGTCCCGTCAACTGTCAAGGCAGCGCCAGCTGGCGCAGTTACATTTGTAGCTTATGAGATCTTATCAGACTGGCTAGAGTCTCTGTTGACTTGAGACTAAAGACTAAATTTTTTGTTTTTTCATATCCATTGGTTATGCCATTCTTTTCACTATTCATCTAAGAAAGCCCTCGTATTTATACAGCCTCACACAGGCATTCAAGTGTTTGTTTGTACAGTTAAGGCAGTGAAGGGAAAGGTAGATGTGCCAGTCTGATAAAAGGAGTTTTTGGTTCTTTGCATATTAGTGACCAACTGTTGCAAAAATGGAACATAATCTGTTACAAAATTTCCAACGGCCTACAAATTTGCTTCATTTTTCACAACCGTATTCTCCTATTGACTCAGAATGCATCAGTTGACTTTATAAACTACTATACTTGCAAGGTAGTCACAAATGCTATATTTTTCTTCTGTTTGTCACAAACGCTTAATTAAAATAATTCATTAATTTTCGCAACTAACTATCAGCTGTTTGTCTCCAATGCTCAAATTTCCATTTAAAACATAGCAGTACAATTTTTTTTTATTTTTTTTTTATAAATATAGATTTTTGAAAGAGGCCAGTCATGATCTCACACCTTTGATTATAAATATAGATATGTAGATTTTTGAAAGAAACCGGCTATCAAACTCATGACCTCACATCTTTGAGAGGTGTACCATTCACTTAGAAAACATAGCAGCACATTAAATAGTTGACTCGAAAGAAAAGTCAAAACCAAGAAGATAAACTTTATGAGCAATGCAGCATGAATCATCTCCCAATTTGGACAAGCGAATCCAACATCTACAACAATTTATTTGTCCTATCCAATGTTTCAGAAATTTTCATATCAACAACCAGCTTCCATTCTCCCCATCCTCCTCCTTTATTGATGCTCCTTCATAATGCGCCGCACCGAAATTCGCACAGCAAATTAGCATCTAAACAAGACAAGTATAACATTGCTGTAATACAATTAGACACTTGAGAAGCTAGGTAGTTCAGTCTTGCCGAGCCGGTTACGAGATGAAACATGCTGAAATCGGCATCCTCCAATTATACTTGAAGCTCACCGACCATGTCACCATTACTCTTGCTTCTTTTGTCACCTTCGAAATCCACAACCCCTGCTGCTGGCCCACCACCATTGATTCTCACCCTACTACGAGCCCTTCGCGAAGGCTTTGCAATAGGACCCTCCAGTTGAAAGCCGTCCCTGCTATGCTTCTTTGGCCTTATGCTCAAAAACCCGCAAGCAAGAGCTTCTAGCGCTTTCGTGGTCGGCGGTCTGTTCCTCGTGCTTTGCCTGCGGCTGTTCATCGCGCTCTCACCAGCTTTTCCTTCCTCGTCATCGTCCATGTCTTGAGGGTTGTTGGGAGGGGGGATGTTCAGATCGATCAGGAACCGCGGTCTAGGTTTCTCGTTCAGATGTTCGTCAACAGCAGAGTTGCTGCCACTGAAAGTGCATTCATCGGTGGACGAAGAACCGGTCCTGTCACACGCAACATTCTTTTGCAAACCAAACTCGTCTTGTTTCGTTGTGCGTTCACATGCAGTTAATCTGCGTCGTTTCGCTGCTGGGGCAGAGGGCTTTGGTTTTCCATCCTTGGTTCTCGTCTTGTTCGTCGAACGAGCCTTGCTATCATGTTTCCCGATTTTCTGTTCCTTTATGGGATCACTGGGAACCTTGAAACCCGATATGATGACGTTGGGATTCGGTTTTAACGCATCGTTGTCACCGCTATTCTTGTCAGAGGAGTCCTCGTCGTTGACATCGATGATCATTGATTTTTCGGCATTGGTCTTGCTCTGATCGACCGATGCCTCATCGGACGAACCAGATTCGTTCGAACTACAGCCGGAGGAATCCCCGTCGCTTTCTTCAGAATCGATCTTGAATTCGGAGATGTCCATGATTTCGACCGGAAAGCTTCTCAATTCCCGTACTTTGCTTTCTTCCCCGTTGGACAGGCTTGTGTCGACCACGGTAAACTTCATCGTCTCCGAGCTACGGCTCGGAGTTCGTGGCTTGAGATAGCAATGCCGTTGCTTGTCAGGAAAGTCATTTTCGCAGCCGTTATCGGCCCCCGCATCAAGCTCGAGAAGACCAGGGTCCGAAGCGACTTTGTTCAAGACATCGGTGATGGAATCGAAGTAGTGGTCGCCTTTCACGAGCTTCCTTCTCGAGAACTTCTTGACACCTGGCACTAAGAAGACCAGAGAATTCCTCGCGAAGCAATGGTCGCGAGGCTGCTCTGAGTGCCACCCTCTGGCAAGTAAACGGGGCCAAACAGCTTCCCAGAAAAGGTCGTTCGATCGAGCTTTGCTCAATCGGTAGCCTCCTGTTAGGAAATTGGTGATTTCCAAGGGAGATAGGGTCGAGCAAGCTTTACCGATCGGTATTTCGGGACGAGCAGAAGCACTTTGGTTAGGCTTTGGATGGTCAACTGCCATTCCTGTTAGATCTTGCTTCCCTTTACCAATTCCAACAGCCTCAATGAGGGTATTCAATCCAACTATGGCTTTTAAAGCAAATACATACTCTTCTAGCGACACTTTTCCCTCGCTATACGCCTTGCCAACCTAACGATCGAACAAATAAAAAATTAAACGGCAATAATTTTGTTGCGAGCCGATAACTTGAATTGCAGTAGAGAAAATTTCAAAAAAAAAATTGGTTCTTTTTTTAGAGCTTCTTTAACAACAGCTGACAACTTGCAACGATTCAATCGCAACCCATTTTTATGCAGCAGAAAAAAAATCAAACCAAGAATGCAAAATAAAAAACCATAGTCGTCAAAAGAAAAGCGAAGCGAAAGGCACCCTCTACGCTTCCTTTGAACACAAAGCGCAGGGGAGCAAAAAGCACAAAAAAGCGCACACTTTGTAAAAGAAAAGCGCACAGGGTTAGATTTTAATGATTATGGATATTGATGGCTTGTATTTTTTGTTGTGGACTATCATGACATGTAATATTTTTTAATATTTATTAGTTTTAAGTGGACATAGCCTATATTTTATAAACTTTCTAAATCTATAATATTTTGGATATATATATAATAGTGCGCTTTTTCATTACTAAACGATTGCTTTTTTCTGCGTTTTGTGTATAAGCGAGAAGCGAGACCCTAGCGCTTTCAGTGCGCTTTGCGCTCTCAACTACTATGTTAAAAACTATGATCAGATTCTACAAAACATGATAGCAATCTGTTATAACATTACAAATGGATGAACCAAACATGCATTTCGTAAGGGTTTTTCAGTATAGGCCGACTTAACTGGATAGATTTTCCGTTTTTATGCAAGAGAACGCATTTTTTAACGATCATAAAAATAGGATGCAACTTCCATAAATACTCGATAAATACCTTGGTCAGAGTGTTTTGGCAGTCCTCCGATACATGCAAATACAAACGAGAAAGCAGTTCTTGATGAGACGATCCAGAGAAAATCCTGTGCCCATATATACATCGTCTGCTTCTTATTTTACGGCAACCTGCCCATCTTTTGTATTTGTCAGACTTATAAAACCTCCCGTAATAAAACGAAAGCAGTTCCCCCATATCTTTGGTCTCGATGAATTTATTTACTAGAACAAAATTCTTTCCGAAAATGTATACACTGAGAATAAAACTCGCCTCCTCCACATCACTCCACATGCCTCCAACAGAACCCGGAACTAAACGATACCCTTTCACACTGCCTCGCAGCAAATCATTCTCTTCTTCGAGCAAATCTATCCCGTTATGCAGTTTAACGTCCAAAGACTCGACCTTTACTTGTGTTCCATTGGTGCTGTCATTTGACAAGCCATTCATGTTTTCGGCCTTTTCATCGTTGATCCACATCAGTGAAATGGGCAGTCCAACTAAGAATTCATGGGAATCACAGGGGATGAACGTTGAATCGTTTCTGGTCTTGGTAAGGGCGAGATAGGCGGATTTAGATAAAAGAGGAGGAATTTCGACCTGGAACTTGTCGCCGATTCGAGGAAGCAGTTCCGGTTCTCGATAAGCATCGCTTAAACCAAGAGCCTCTGGATGAGTACTTTCATCTTCAGTGCAATTCCAATCATGATTTGTTTTAACATCCATCTGCAGGAAGCATTCAAATAAGACCAATGAATTCTGCTTCAAATATAACAGCAATGGCAAAAATCTCGTTTGCAAAGCTACTTTATGAACATTGATTGATAAATTCTTCCTACTAAGTACTCATTGTTTTTTCAACTTCTTTTGTTTGTTAACTTTTTTGATAAAGGGCAACCTTCAAGTATGTTGAGCCACAGAAGCAAACAAAAAAAGAACCATAAACTCACAGGACCATTCATTCTTGTCACACAGAAAATTCAAATGATTCTGCAAAGGTGAGTGCTTTTTTAAATTTAAACTAACAAAAATATTTTCTTCTTTAATTTTCTCAGCTATAGTAATTTATTTATCTAGGAAAAATGAGATTTTCATTTCTGTTAGCCTGTCTTGTTCCAATGCTCAGTGCATTGAGACAGACACTAAGTTCAGCTATTTCAGCAGAAAGCCTAGATAGGTCTTTATAATATCAAAACTTAAGTCTTCAAATTCCATAGTAAATTAAAGAAAAATTATGATGTAAATTCTAAAAAAAATCTCTTAATTTTGATAGATAATAACATTTAACTATTGCAACCAGATGAGCACTATATCTTAAGCAAAAAAAATCCAAAAAAAAACTGCAAAAATACGAAAAATTACAAACCGAACGAAACAATAAAATCGGCAGCGAAAATCTTGCTCACTAAATTCTACAAGCTGAAAAATACTACTGATCTAACGCCTGGGTGCCTTATAATTCGTATTACGTTACATTCCGCGACTCAAAAGGTAAAAAGGAAATAAATGGCAACAGTATCTAGAAAAATCACCAGCCTCACAAAAGCAAACAAATACTACCAAAAGCTAGCAAATCATTTATGATAGCACGAAAACTCTTAGACACTATCATTTCTAACTAAATTCACGTTATATTCCACGTTTCTAAATGTCGGTTTCTGTTTCAATTTCCATGCTATGTAAATAATCTCAATTCCATAATTCAACCAAACTCGAAGAAGAAGATGAACTAATATCATCAGTCCAAAAAAACAATAATTACCCATTCACCCCCTAAACAAAACCCAGCCAAACACGAACATTCCAAAGCTATTATTAACTGTACACAACTGATAGTTAAGAATCACAAATGATCCAAACAAATTGAGATTAAACAGCAAACAACATAAAATCCAGAAAAGGGAAAACTGAGAGTACCTCCATTGATGAAACACGAAGCTCGTCAAAACCCAAGTGCGAGAGAGCAACCTGAAGAAATGGGTTTACGCACCGATTGACAAGTTATAGATTAGAAATAAACAAAACGTGAGCTTTTATATATACTCACAGGCAGTTTTAGAGAGAGAAACACTCGTACGCAGCACACAAACACATTACAAATAAATAAAAAATACTATCTTTATTATATATATTTAATAACTAAATACAAATAAACAAGATAGCGAGAGAGATACGAACCTTTATGAACAGAGCTGGGCTTTCATGGCTGTAAAGATTCAATTTTTCGTCTAGATTTTGAAATATATGTATATGATATGAAGAACGAGAGAGAGCAAAGAGAGGTTCTTTCTCTCTTCTTTGTTAGTCGCAGCTTAGAGAGAGAAGAGAGGAAATATTATAGAGTTCAAGAGCGAGAATGAGGAGGTTTTTAATTATTTATTTATTATTATTTTGGTGTTATTTATTTTTTTCCTTTTTTATTTGGAAAGGGAGTTGTTTGTTAACAAAGATAAAAATTATATTCCTTTTTATTCAGTACTTCTTTTATTTTATATGAATGGTTAATGTTTTTGTTTTAATACATTTTAAAATACAGTCTAATTTTTCAGCGTTACCTCTTTTGTTATTTTACTGCAATTGATTTAATGGTAATTTGATGGTTGCTTCCCTTGCTTGTTATACAGTAATTATTGAAATTATATTATTTATTTAATCAACGATAAGTTAATGATTAAATTGTAAATTGATAATCAAACAAACATTGTAAAGTAAACTAAATTTGTTTTTCTCAATTTTAGTGTCCACTTTCATTGGATCGCATTCAAATAATGTGACATTTTTCAGTTTCTTGTTTATGCTTTTCGGTTTTTGAAAAGAAAAAATTAATTTCTCAATATATAAGTGTCGTATTCCACGTAAATACACATATATTTTACTGAAATGTGTATTATTATAAATCAAAAAATGTATATTTACATAAAAATTGGCAATACTATTTTAATTAATAAAATAATTAATGTGCAGAGTTATACTATTATAAATATGCTATTTATATTGTTTTAATTTACGATTAGCCAATTTCGTTTGTTAACGATATTTAGTTACTGTTAATGTAACAGTATAAATTGATATTTATTTACTCAAATAATTAGTGTTAATGAACAATTATTTAATTTTAATTTTTTTTACTTCAAAAGTTAGTATTTTTTAAAAAAAAATATGCGCAAATGTGCTTACAATCCACAAGCATATGCATTTGAACGATGACATTTTTAATCTTAACTAGTAAAAAATACTAAGATTGAACGGTTATTATTTATTATTTTTCGAATTACAATTGTTGATTTTTTTATTATCTGTAATTAATTTTTTCTAGTTTTGTAATATTATTATTTTGCCTTTCTGGGAATATTTTCTCTCTTTTTTATTTTTTATTTTTGTTAAAACAACATGTATTGTTTATTATTAAAATTAATTTGAGCTAATTTTAATAATTGAATTTGAAAATTATCTTTTGTGTATTTATTTTCAATTTTAGTGAGAGGAAGAGAAAAGTGTCTGGTCCGTTTACAGGGACAAAAATGATATGTAATTCTTTTAATAATATATATACGCGCCCACATCCCGCGTGAGTTACCAGTTTCTTAATGTATGTCCGAGTAGATAATACAAGGACCCTACTTCTTTTCCAATCATTACATGACACGTATACGAATATTTGGAAATTAATTTAGCTGTAAATGGGACACGGAAACAAATATGTGACACCCAAGGTTATATTATCAACATCAAGTATGTGGGACCAACCTAAGTAACTAATTTTTCTACTTTTTGTTTTTAATTTTGCATAAATTTAAAGTATATTTGGTTGTTAACATTTAAATTGTGTATAAAAAATAGGTCAATCCATTAATTATTTCATGAATTTGTTCAACAAAAAATTAGTTCACACCTTGAATTTTCGAAATTCTTAGATATCTTTTAAATTTGTAAAAATTCGTATTTGTTCTTCTTTCAATATTACGTATCAGCTTCTAGTTGGAGAGAGAAAAATCAGATTAATGATATCTTTAAAAATTCAAACTAACAAGGAACTGACACGTAACAATGAAGGGTAAACTGATGCATCTTTTAACAAATTCCTGGAAGTATGAGTATCTGGTACATTTAAAAATCCAGAATAACAAATGGTTATTTTGATCTAGTTTAACGTGGGTGGTAAAGCATTAGGCCTAAATAAATTTATAAGATATAAATTAATAAATTAAGCTTATTGTATACCAAACAAAGCATTAGATTCGAATAGGCAGAATACTAAACATGCTCAATTATGATACATATAATTACATTTGTTTTTTCTCCGTTTTTTAGAAGCCTTTTTACACTTTTCAATAAAACAATTAATAAGAGAATGCAAGTACTAATATATCCTTAATGTCTTAATTTTGCATAACAAATGTGCATTTAATACTATGTAAATAACAAAAGTAAATAAAGGTATACATGAAAAAAAAGAAAAAAAAATCATTAAATTTTGAAATTGATTACTCCCTCTGTTTACTAAATATTATCATTTTAACAAATTCACAATTTTTAAGATAACAATAAACCGAATAAGTTGATTTACTAATTTACCATTTCATAAATGTCATACTCTATTTTTAAGACTTCATTAATATGTTTAAATATTGATTCCTAAAATCTTCTCGTCTTGTTATTGGAGATTAAAATATGATTATCTTGAAAGTTGAACAAATTAATAGGAGTAGGAATTAAAAAACTTAGAGCAAAAGTATATTGGAAATACAAAACGACAATAAAGAAGAGATATCTAAATCTCTCTAAAACGATAATAATACGTAAACGGGGAAAACTATCTTAAATATTCATATTTATGTTAACGAACCACTATAAAAACGAAGGAGTAATAATAATGTCACAATAGTGATAGAGGTCTTAGCCTAGTGGTTAAGATAGAAGCTGTAAACCCTAAAGATTTCAGGTTCGAATCACATCCGAGGTGGGTTGGAAATTTTTCTTTCCATTTAATAATGTAAGCTCAAATAAAGCAAATTTAAAAAAAAAAAATAATGTCACAATTTTCTACGCAATTTACAAAGAGAGTGGATTTTGATAGTCGCCAGCAGGTTATAAATGCAACACAACAAATTCACAATTACATTTTCTATTTTGATAAATAGTTTTAATTCCATAAATTGTAATTTATGTACATTGCATGCAAATACATTTTTATTAACCATGATCACCCTTGAAATATTTATGAAGTGTGAAGTTGTGAGTTTAAATTTGACGTTCAATAAATTTGATAAAACATGTCTCATGTTTCCAAAAAAATAATTTTTGAATTTAGTTTTATGAGTTGAATGCATCATAAACTACCAATAAAGTAGATAATGAAATACAAGACACATAAGTTATTGGGAAGTTAGTAAAGTTAGTAAATCAAGTAAAATATTTCATTATTAAGCCAACATGTGCAAAATCTACGATTATTTCGATACAAATATACCAATTAAGTGTAGCTCAAATGGTATAGTTAAAGATAAGTAAAATGGTTTAAAATCAGTTGGTCATATATTAGTATGTTGATGCATTATTAAATTCAAGTAATTTTGTATCCAAAGGCTCAAGTTTTGAAAAGTTAGGGTTAAAATTTATTTTAGCTAAAAATATGAAATTTTAGAGACCACGCATTTAATAATTTTTTAATATTATACAAATTAATTTTAATTATATAATATTGCGAAAATTTGCAATTATTGTCTAATTTCATGTATAGGTTCGATTAATTGTAAACAAGTTTGTTTGTTCCTTACAATTTGAGGATCTTAGGAAAAATATTATAGAAATTTATAAAAATGAATCTCAATAAAAATATGTGCAACAATTAACTTTTTTGGAAAATTAAGAATTAATCTCATAATCTCTTATATTTTTAACAAATTACTTACAAATTCTTCTAACAAACATGATACAATTCATTTTTATCTTTTTAATATTAAGAATTAAAAAAAATGTAACTATTCAGCTATGAACCTTAGATAATCGTACCTGTTACACCACTCAGACCCGGTCTGATTGTAAATTAAAATATCATGTATATTTTCTCTAACACGAGATATGTAAAGGTTTACGGAGCTGGAAAACTGATACCAATATTCTCTCAAAAAAACAATACGAACTAAAATTTTAACAAGTTACGTATTAATTGTGTGATGAATTGTGACAGGCAAATATTCCAAAGTTAATAATTATAAGACTAAAAGGTCATATTTTAATTATATCCGGATTTAAAAAGTTGTTTTTATGTTAAATTCACTACAGTGGCTTTTTTTAATAAGAATTTTAACTACATATCTAATTATTATTTTCTACATGGCTTTTGCATTAAACTAGTACTAAATAAGGCGGATTTCAAAAAAAAAAAAGGCGGATTTCTCAAGATGCGTAGCATGTATGTACTTTTTTGTGTTTTACACGTATCGAAAATTATATATGCTTGTCATTCATGCAATAGGTCAAAATAAATACAACGTGCATATTAAAAATACAAATGAAACTAAAATAATACTGTTGCATTTTTATTTGTGTAATCACAATCAGAAGCCATTGACGAGAATAATTCTGAATCCAAAGAGTTATTGTTTTGAAGTTAATGAGATAAACTCATGGTTATTTTTACTGTTTATCGGACAGGCTGGGTCGGATTCGGATCGAGCGTCATCAGACTTTGATAAAAAATTATCAATCCCAGTCCATTCCGGTTCACACTTTAAAACTCCGGATTTGAGCTGGGCTCGAACTGGGTTTATGATGTTTTCTCCAAACCTGCCCTATGATTTTAACTAACTTTTTCTTTAAAAATTTTTATTGACTAAATATATATAAAAAAGATAAAAATTTGAATAGCTAAATATAAATCTTACCTAAATTATATATCTATTAAATTATTCAATTTTTTGTATGAATTATTATGTTTAAATTAAACAACTCAATAGGTAAAAATATAAAAATTCAAAGTAGTTATTAAATACATATATATGTGTAGTTATTAAATACATATATATGTGTGTGTATACAAGCGCATATTATACTATGTATAAGAGCTTTCATATCAGGTTTAAAGGTTTTATATATATATATATATATATATATATATATATATATATATATATATGTTTACAACAAAAACTCACTTTTCAGTAAAAAATAATTTATCGTAGCTTTATACATAATATAATAGCTATACAATGCCCGTTTTCACTGATTTTTTCATGAAGGCATTATACATGATATAAGAGTGGTATAATGTATTCTATATAATCCTTTTTAAAATACATTATACCATTCTTGTACATTGTATAATGCCTTCATGGATTTTTTTTATTATCAGATATCATGCTATGTATAAGATTGCGATAAATTTTTTATTTTTTTGAAAAATTCAAAGTGTATGTCATTTTAAAGATAAAATTAAGACGTATAAAATATTTCAAATCGTTGATTAAAAAAATCAACGATTTGTGAGATATGAAGGTTTAAAGCTGCGAAAATCAAATTAAATATGAGAGATAATGCAATTAATTACAAGGGAAAAATGTGAAAAAAAACTAATAAAATGACAAAGTGAATATTAATTCCTTATTATTGTAGAAAATAAAATCTAATTTTTTTAGGGTATTTGGTATATATAATTTTAATCGGGTCGGGCTTAGACCGGATTATATTTATACATAAATCAAGTCCGATCCATTAAATACCCGACTTCAAAGGGAACGAGTTAGGGTTCGAGCTGGGTTTTCTTAAAAATTGTATGTTCAAACCTGACCCATAAAAATAAATTCAGACTGAACAAAAGAGAGTACCCCAACTTATAAACATGTTCACTTATTTTAGAAGTGTTTGACTCCCTAGTGTTTTTATATAGTTATTTTATAAACATTTCTGGTTATTTTAGAAGTGTTTGACTCCCTCACGTTTTTAAAATATTTCCATCCCGTCCTTTTATATCATTAATGATTTTCTTACAATATGTTGTCATATTTATTAAAGCAAAAACAATTTAATAACTAATAAAATAAATAGAAATTAACAATGCGTAATTAAAAATAAAAATAATTATTAAATTAACATTTTAGAGGAGACAGTCTGAGGGAAAAGCTAGCTATTACAGAAACATTAAAAATAAAAGTAACTATTGCAGTAACTTTGCATTAATTTAGGATCTGACTAAAAAGGCTACAAGGTACATTTCATTACTGACTGACGTGCATATTGATTGCTCCCTCCAATTTTTAATAATATTGATTCTTTTAAAATTTTTATCAAAATTAATAAAACATTCAATGGATTATAAAATTATTACTTCAACCCTTTCACTTTATAATAAAATTCTCTCTTCTTATTTATCAACTTATAAATTAATCTACATTTAATATCTTTCCTAATTAATGCAAGGGTAAATTAGAAAAATCTTGTTAAAAAGTGTATAGATATTTTAAAATGATAAATATTTGGAACTAAAATTCAAAGTTTAAAATGATAAATATTAGAAATCGGAGGGAGTAATATTCTTATCAAACAAATTTATGAGCAATTTGTAAGAAATTTCCGAAATCGATGTAAATTCATAAAAAATAAAATATAATCGAAAGCGTTAATATGTTTAATTTTTAATTTAAGTACTATAGATTCGTAGGCATTCTAAAAAAACAAACTTTCGCAGTTTTTTGGATAATTATAGGAACGACACTAAGAACCTGACTTATGATAGTTAATGTAACCAAATTGAAGTTAAAGTTTTAATTTATCATAACGTGCTCCAACTTGTATAAAAAATATCTCGTGCTTTCCTGAAATTTGAAAACGATCTCATAACTACCGCAACTTTTGAAAAATGCATTGTATAACTCACTCCGCCCCACTTAACCACTCTCAGCTCAACGTGTGTAATACACATGCGATGACATGGACAAAATTGACATGTTTTTTTATATAACAAAAATTTGAATAAAAAAGGCTTTGATTTCCACGAGCATATTCAAGCTGAGACTTCAAGAGGAGGGCAGTCAAAGAGTCTCTACCATGAGCAATGTTCATAGCAAGTTTAACTTCTCACTTGACACGTGTTACATATCTCGCGAGAAGCAGGATTCGGACCTTGTCGAGCTGCAACTTAAGTTTCAGATCCATGGAATAGAGTGGTCAATTTGGACAAAGAATTGGACGTCTCCAATAGAATGATAAAGTTTTGAACAAAGATTTTTATTTCCAAGGCGTTTCTCCACTAAAAGCTAAATAAGAATTAGATCAATCGATGGTTGTTGAACTGCTCCTTAAAGAGGAAAGTTTTATAATTTTGTAGATTGTGGTTGTGTTGCGCTTCCATTATCACATTAACTAGGACAACAAACACCGAAAGCTTTATCCATTATCAAGG
>CATIWQ010062716.1:0-42535 GCA_949673415.1 Euphorbia schlechtendalii | reverse complement strand
CAAATCCTTAACTTACCCCACAATGAAAGTGAACACAAAAAATCAATTATGAATAAAACACAAGAGCTGAAGAAAGAAAACAAATACGAAAAGAAGAAAGAGCAACTAGAAAACATAGGATTTGATTTAGGGTTAAAAGCTCGAACAAATGAACAATGGCTACATACCTAGAAAAGGAGAAAGAGGAAAAAAAGTCGATGATGAAGATGCTACGGAGTTGGTGTAGTCGGAGAACAGTGAGATCGATTTCGCCTTAGTGATTTTCAATGGTAGTGGCAAAGATCGATTTGGGGGATTTTATTTATAAGGGCATTGCGGACTGTCCTAACATAATGACCGTCCGCAATGCGATAGAAATTTGGTCAGCATTAGTATTACGGACGGTTCTCTGTAAAGAACCGTCTGTAATACTCAAATAAGCATTACGAACGGTTATTACGTAACAACCGTCCGTAATAATTGTTCCTTCTTTTTTTAAATGAGCATTACGAACGGTCATTACGTAATAACCGTCCGTAATAATTGCTCCGTGTTTATTCACTAGCTTCAACGGACGGTTTCTAGTAAAAGCCTCCCGAATGGTGCGACCCTATAGGCCCTTTTTCCACTAGTGATAGGTGCCACATCATATAGGAAAGATGGGCTAGACAAGCTACTAAAGATTCATTTTCAAATTGATTGTTCATTCCTTCTTATGTATCAAGACAATTTATAGAATAGAAAATTTACTAAATATGCTCTTAATATGTCGGATACCATCTTTTGAAATCACATGAGAGAGAAATCATTACATGTAATGTAATTGGTTATAGAATCACGTGTAAAGTATAAAGTATAGAAAATAATCTATGTGATGTATAGTATCTTTGCAAAACAACTAGTACATAGCCACTAGCTTAGAATCATATCCCTGCTCATGTCATGAGGGACACAAACTCCACGCTTCATATCTAGTTTTATTCCTTTAAATATTTCCCTTTTTCAGTAATATACTTTTTCCATAATCTGATAAAAATCACAAAAAGTAATCTATTTGTTTGCACTTTTATTAGCTTATCAGCCAGTTAAATTTGCCTGCGGCTCAATTGGATTTTTTAAAACATGCACTTGATTTAATGTAGTAAGATATGAAAGAAATAGCTACATGCCTACACTTTTTTCGAATATTTCTAACCTTTTAATGTAATTTACTTTAGATGTTTTCATTCTTTCTATGGAAACTGGTTCTTCTTTCTAGAGCTCGTTTTATCAAGATTAGAACTTAATAAAGATTCCAAATATCTTATGGCATGGGAAGTATTTTTAAAAGTTGTGAACTAATTTTGAAAAGATAAACGAAGATTTGAAAAAGAATACGGTTATGGTCATTTAATAATATTAATAAGCCATCAAGTGTCATACATCAACATGTGTCCAGTAAAATGAAACCAAGCTATCTAAATGTAGAATGGACTATTATATTCGCATGATATGTAGACTGATAAATATAAACAATTCTAAAAACATTAACAGCAGTTTATCATAGTTAAAATATTTGACAGAATACATCACATAGCACAAACATATCAAACTTGCGTTTTCAACAACACAAGCATGTAATTGAGCAAGATTTAATCTGAAACACACAAAGCACAAACACATCAATTGATTCTACAGCTCATATTTTCTTAATCACCAACTGACGATTTGAAACATCCACAATCATGAGAATACTTATGTATTAACAGTTAACACTAACCGTACCGCAAATAGTTTTAGGTGTCTAGTATGAAGATCAACAAATATCTTATCTAAAGGTGAATGTAGTTTAACACATGGTATTAGAGCACAATTATAAAGCTGTCAAGATTGCATTATGTATCAACATATCCATGTTTGAAGGCGACGATCAAGTAGTGAACGATGAAATACATACTTTTATCAAGAAAAAAATACAAGAAAACAAAGTGTACGAGGGAGAAAAAGCATTATTAGACTTTTTTTCTCCCCTTAATAAATAAACTTATAAGCAGAGGATGAGCAACTCTCTTGAGACAAAATTAGGTTCAACTAGTCTGCATGACATGATAGATTATCACAATCAAATAATTTTAGCTTAATGCAACGGAAGGTGTCCAAAGTTCAAAATCCCCGCTTCCCCCGAAACTTTCAAAATGACCCTGTATAGCTACCTCAATTTTCAAAAAGTGCACCACTTTATTTCCTAAACTACACGTGTCAGTTTCTGATTGGAGAGAGAAAATCAAATTACATGATATCTTTAAGGGCAAGGGAAATTACATTGAGGACCTGGTCCTATGCACTTTACCCGTTGGATGATAGACACGTAATCACTTTTTATATTATTATAATAAAAAGTAATTACGTGTCTATCATCCAACGGGTAAGGTGCACAAGAACCGGTCCTTATTTTAAAAACCCTTGAGGGCAATATAGTAAAGACTGGGTCTTGAGGACCCTTCTCTTGCATGCTTGACATGTGTTCTAAAAACCACTTTACGACTTTACTTTTTTACTATTTTATTCATTTTTAATGCAAAAGGGTCTTCAAAACTTGGTTATTGCTATAATTTTCCCTTCTTTTAAACTCAAACGAACCAAAATTGATATGTGACGTTTCAAGGAGCAAAGTGATGCACTTTTTAAAAATTGGGGTAGGTACAAAATCACTTTAAAAATTTAAAGGACATCGGTTTTTTTTGGTAACAATTTGTAACACCTCATTATGCATTAAACCTATAATTTTAATACTTTACTATATGGTCTCTACATCTCATAATTTGATTTTTTTTTTTTTTTTTGTATAATTTACCACATTTTTCTTGCCCTTTAGTTGACGTCGTGGTCAAGTATAAAATTTTCTTATAGTATATTTTATGTTAAATATATTATTTTTGTATAACTTTTGGGCAGCTGGTGCTGGAAAAAAACCTTTTAAATATACCATTTTGTTTGAGTTAATTAAACACTATGTTATACTTTCACATTTTAAAAGTACCTTGTATTAAAGAAATTTGGCAATCAGATTATAATAAATCTACTTAAGATGAGCGAAAATGTCTTTAGCTGCTCACTATTTTTGACACATAAACTATAGATTAGATAATGTTATAACTTGCCAAGAATAATGTTACAACTAATTTCAATATGGTTAATTCATCTGTAAAGTTACATATAAAATCAAATGCAATATGAGTATTGCTTGGAGCTGTTATTTTAAGTTCAATTTCAAGAAGAGTTAACAAATCCACAAAATGAGGGTATGTGTTGAGGTTGCTATTTGCTAGCACCTGCACTAATCTCCGACCATCAGTAAATCCCAAGAAAATTTCAGGGCAAACATCCTCTTCCGCTAGTGTGTTTGTCGAAAAAATGTATTGAATTACTGCCTTAGACTAGGGATGTCAATAGGACGGGGAATACCCGAAAACCATGGAATCCGAATCGATAGGTGTGGAGAATAACCGAAAATTTCACACCCGTGAAAAAATTGTGAACAGGTTTGGGTGGAACCAACCATGAACCAATGGGTACTCGCACGATCTCCGAATAAATCATGAAATAAACCCAAATGTAAATACACCTACATACAAGTTTTTAATTGTATTTCATATATAATTTATTAAAAAAATCAATTGAAATTGCATACTCAAATTTTATGTTATTGCTAAAAAATAAAAATAATTGTGGTTTCTTAAAATTAAATCTTTTTTTTTTGAAAAAAGGGTGAGGAAAAATAACTGAAACGAACTGAAGTTTTTCGGTTCAGTTTCAATTTTATATATTTATTTTATTGGTTTTTGGTTCGGTTTGGTATCGGTCAAAAACCGATAAAAGAAATTTTAATTAATATAGTAATTATTTTAAAGTTCAATTTACATTTAATATTTGAGAATTAAGTTTTTTTCCGATTAACAACAAGTTACATAAGTTGAAAACTATTTATATTGATTTTTAAGTCATTTCATGTTGAAAAAATTAATATATGAAAAAAATTAATTTAAAATAAAAAAATATAATTTTGGTTTCAACCGAACCAATCCGAAAATCGAACTGAAATAATTTGGCTTGGTTTTTCGATTTTAATTTTTCCCTCTTTCGGTTTTCGGTTCGGTTTTTTTAACCAAACCGAGTTTTGCTTACCTTTAAGTCTGTATTTTGCAAAAAAAAAAAAAAAACTCAATTGTACAAAATCAATGGCTAGCAAAACCGAAAAACGAGCACCTAAACAAGTATGCTATCACTCAACTCTCTGTCATAGCAGCAAATAACAATCTCTTTCTATAAAAGATCATCCTACATCTCACCATTATTTGAATTTGCTTAAATAAAAAATTAATAGATTGACAAGCATGAGAAAAGACATAAAAATTCATATTGAGCCATTGATAACGTTATAGCATTTAAAATTATTACTTTTATTATACGACCTCATAGCTAAAATTTTATTGATTTATAATAACATGAATTACAAATATTACTATACATGAAAGCATATATTATAACAACTATATGAAATTTATAGTAAGATGGGAATTACCCCGATATTTATCTGAACTCATGTGAATGTGAAATGAACGGGTGAAAAATTCTTAAAACATTAAATGGGACGGTAATGAACCCGTCCCGTTACCGTAAAAGAATGTTGGCAATGACACTGTACGTACTAGTGCAATATTCAATGCTTTAGTTTTTTTTGTCTTTCTTGTATTGGGACTGTTGTAAGCATTTAAATACCTAGAGATTTGACTATTTCTTATATGTTTTCAAAAAGAAAAGTTAGAGCAAAACATAAAAAAAATAAATGAAGGCAGAGAAAAAGAAAGGCTTTAAACAAAGATTGAAGTAGGTTGGTTCAGACCTGAGTAAACTACATCTACATCTACACCTACATGCTATAAATCAATAGGTAGGTTCCAGTATAAGCTAACAGTAAACCCATATGGCCATGGTTCACAATCAGGTGTTTTACTCTTACTTTACACTTTATGTTACTATTATATTAGAGGTCCCCCCTCCACTACTCTATTATACCATCTTCCTATTTTCTTTTCAGTTTTCATATAATATTTGTACCTTATTTTCTGTTATTGCTATCGGAATTTACATTGGTCAAATGCTCTTATTTTAGAATAAAAAGGAAAGGGTACATGCAATATTAATGAACAGTAAGTTCCCAAATTTTTTTAAAAATGACACCATTCTTAAACAAATATTCTTCGCGTCAATTACCCTTTTCCTTTCTAATCAATTTGCATCGATGCTCTTAATTCCATTAAATAAAATACTGCACGGTTCATGATCTCGTTTTTATGTTAAGTTATTATGTACACTTTCAACATATTAATGATTTACGTGATACTTATATTGGGTTTATATGTTTCTCAATATGTTACGCTTTTGGACAATGTGTTGTGAAACATCTATTAGCGTAATTATTTATATTCCGAGAGTAATTAGAAAATGTAATATATTGTACAACACAATGTCTAAAGGGGAACTTATGGGAAGACATATAAAAAGGCTTCAATATTTGGCCCACACCACCAAAAAAATCTATTATTGTACAAATATTTTTGTTTTCAATATGTCTTCAATTTTGTTACTCTTCTCTTTGCATTGCTCGCTACAATCAAACTCCTTCTTGAATCTCACCATGGAGGAAGGCGAGGCCAACCATCGTACTGATTTTCTTTCGATTGGTAGATTATAATAATTATTCATCTTCTAAAAGGATTTTGATGCCGAAATTCTGATGTCTCGTACCGGTCTTCCTACAGTTATCGAGGGACCTTTTTTTTTTGTCAGGTCGTTGAATGAAGGTCTGGTATCATATTTCTTGTGAATCAATTGAATCTGTTTGGTTTTGGCTATTGGTAGCCATGTACAAAAGATGAGATGTCGAATTGAGGAAGAAGACGATAAATTGGAGCATATTGTATTTAATTTTTGCTTTTGTGTGTTGATTAGGGTTTGAAATAGTGACATTTGCTAATTGGATGTGTAGATTTGTGAATGAATATGATTTTGATTGTACTTTTGAACATGTGTGCCTCACAGTTGAGAATTTTTTTTATCATTGACTTATTTGTTGTTGGTTTTTTTTAAAGTTGGGTTATTGAATTTTTCTGTCTCTCTCAATACTCTAAGCGTTTGTTGAGATGCTTGTGAATAATGAACCGAAATAAAGGCATTGTACCACCCTTATAACCGGTATAACGTTTTCATGCGATTATTTTTTCATGGGAAAATGAGTAATGTTATGATTAAAAATGAGTAATAGACTACACAATTCTCTTATTTCACTCTTGTACAAAATATAATGCCTACATGATAATTTAAGAAATAACCGGTATAAGAACTCTTGTATACCGAACATAAAGAATGTGATGAAAAATGATTTCCCAAACAATTCAAATTTCATTTCATTTTAAAAATAAAAAAAGACAAACATGGTCTGAAAAATTATCGATCAGTAAGATATAATCGTTTAAAATTTCAAAAGTTGAATGTATAGGAAAGAAAAGATTGTTAATTAGGTGGATCAATTAAAAAAATGAAAGTAAAAAACATAAATATGAAAACATTTTTTAATAAAAAGTTTTGTGTAAAATAATACATATTAATCTTTTCAAACACAAGAAAACAAAACAAAATAATTTCTCATGTATCTGCTTGTTTTTTAAATGAGTAAACATACACTACAGATATCCTAGGTGATTTTCTCTTTTGCCAATTATAGATACTAGAAATTTTTATATTTTGTACACAATACTTAAAATTCAACATATAAAAAATGAACATACATTAGATTTTGTTGGCAAACAGATCTTCTTAACAAACAATTTTCAGTTTAAAATAGTTTTATAAATTATAATCTTCTTATATCTCATTTTATTAAACATTTTAACTACATAGAGTACAAGTCATTTTATTGAAAAAAACACCCGAACTCACTTAAATATAGTATATGTAAGTCATACTGTAATATATAACTAAATAAGTAACCAAAAATTATAAATAATAGATTAAAGATCAAATGAAAATTAGCATGTCAACTTGACTCATTTTACTAGATGGCACCCTAACTTTATCAAGTCCATAACCGTTTATGAAAATAAAGTTGTAAATCTCTCAATCTTATATGTCCTCTTTCGATTGGTTTGATTTTCTGAAATTATTAAATAAATTTTTTTTTCTGCAATTAAAATGTAACATGTGATATTGAGAAATTTAAAAATATTATTTCTTTGATATTAAAAAATTAGTAGAGAATGATCAAAACAAAAGTTAAAAATGTTATTTCTTTGATATTAAAATTTTTTTTTCTGCAATTAAAATGTGACATGTGATTCTGAAAAATTTAAAAATGTTATTTTTTTTTTATATCAAAACAAAAGATAAAAATGTTAAGTTTGGTGTTAACCATGCACTTAGCCAAATTTAAAGAATTATCAACTAGAAACGCCCTTTATTCGGTCAGCTGAAAATATCAACCCAGATTTAATTGATTTTGTACAATTTTTAATTAAAGAAAACGGATGAATCGAAGTACAACGTATGAATTCATTAAAGACATGAAAAAATAAAAAAGAAGTAAAAAAACCCTTTCATGGGGACCCTCACAGTCTGCTTCTTTATCTATACCTTTTTGTCCTTGTTCCTTAGAAGCTCATATCTTCTTTCTTTCTTCTCTGTTACTTTCTTTTCTCCCCTTACACTATCTCTATTATATATTCATTATTATTATTATTATTATTTCCTATGTCTTCTTCTTCCTCCTCCTCCGGTAATGGCAATGCCGGCGGCGATTATGAAGGCCCATCAAGGTCTCGCCGACGTGCATTCAACGAGGTCTGGCCTGAGCCTTTCATTGAAGCCCTTGCAGCCCAAGTAGCCACTGATGCTTCTCATTTTCACGGCCGTCTCGCCGCCGCTCAGGCCATCGCCAATATCTTTCAGGTTAGCCGTTTTTCATTTTTAATTAACTGAGGCAATATTATATAATAGAATAAAATGGTTAGTTGTGTTGTGTCTGAAGAACGGACAAAAACTTGGTCTAAGTCAAACTGCTGTCGTGAAACCTGCAGGGCAATAAAAATAAAGGAAATCAAAAGCTGAGATTTTTATATGTATTGGTATCTGTTTTCAATAAAAAAAAATTGTTCAGTTGTGTTGTGTACCTTGTAATATAGAGACTGATGCCAATTGCTGACACTTATAAACTGATGAGAAATGGGGTTTGGATTTATATGAGAATCCAAGGGTGAACTGTTAAAAACTTCAAAGTGATTTTGATGGGTCCATTTCTAACTAATTCTGTCTTCCATATGATTCTTTCATTTTATTAATTTTTTTAAAATTTTCCAAGTAGAGAAGAAGAAAAGGGCTTTTTTTGTGCTTGGATTTCCCTTTTCCTTTCTTGGCATGATCCTCTTCATCCTCTACAATCTCATTGTCTTTTTGACTCCACTATCTACAAAAAAAAATGAGACTTTTCATTTTGCTATTTTGGACTTCTCTTCATACCCTTAAAAGCATGATTTAAGGATTCCCTTGACGACTACTTGTAATTAAAAAATGGGACACTCTTATAATATTGAATCAAACCTGGCCTATTGTACATTATTTGTAAAAAGTGAAAAGAAGACCCATTTTTTTGATTAACAGAAAGAGAAAGAGAGTCGTTCCTGTATATTAGGCTTTAAGAAAATAATAAAAATAAGAGTGATTGGAGAAATGGGCATTGAGTCAAAAGGGAAGGCATGTGCAATGCCAAAAAGCACATGGAGCCCAATGCTTGTGTTTAGAAACTTATGTCTACTTGTCACTTCATAGATGTGTTCTTCTCTGTACCTGGTGACTTCTTTTTTGTTTTTTCCCCCTTCTACCATGACTGTTTTTGTGTCTTTCTCTACTCTGCCATTATATGCACTAGTTTTTTTATAATTATATACGCTAGTTTTAAAATACGTTGTATTCTACCAAAAAAAAAAACCTATTTTGTATAATATACATGTACCAATACAAGAATAAGGCAGAGTAGAGTAGAGTCCAGATATGGAGAGTCAAAAAAGAAAAGTAGCAGAAATTAGAAAAGGCAAGTTAGGGAAGATACAGATTCGCCTCCTTTAACGAGACAACTCTATGGCCAACCTTTTCTTGGAAATGAAAGACAGAAATTTTATTTAAATAAAAATTATTATTTCTTGGGAAAACACGCCTCTACTTGTAAATCCTCTTAAATTTTTACTAATAACATTTTTCTACTTGTTTGACTACTAAAACATTAAAAAAACTTGTATGGACCACTAGCTATGTTTGTCCTTTTCTCTCTTCATTTCTCTCTGTTTACAAGCTTACAAATATTTATGTTTGCGTCTCTTTCTCTCCAATTCTTCTAAGTTCAAACTTATGAGGAATATATTTTTGTTTTTGTCATCTTGTTATTTCTGGCTTGCATGTCACCCATGTCTGGTAACAAATATCTTTCTTGTTTTTTTTTCTCAAATTAGCCAAATACTGAAATTTGACTCATCTTTTTTATTTACTGTTGTTTTAATAGCAGGTAACGGATTAAAAAGCCATTATTTAGTACTATTTATTAACAAATTTTGGCCATGGCCATGAGGCCTATACAAGCTTGACAAAGATTGAAGGGTAGGGTTGAAAATAAAGATTTTATCAAATACAAGGACTAGAAGTAAAGATTTTGGGGAATAGATGTCAAATTGTACTTGGTGTACTTAAATAATTGGTGTCGTGAGATCTTGGTACTGTACTTGTGTTGGCATGGAATTAATAATAACAGCAAAATAGCAAGGCATCAAAGTCTCCATGATTATAGGACATGAAATGTAATTTTGTAAGGTTTTTTAAATGTTTGTCCACTTTATTTAACATGAAAAACAAAATCTATTTGAATCCTATAACTATGCTTTCTAATGTCTACGTGATCTTTTATTTACTTTCAAGGTATGTTCCACGTGGCGAGCTGTCTCCCGCTCTGATCTGCTGTGGCGCCGTCTTACTCACCGGATCTGGGGAAGAACTAATCTCATCCACCAAACGTGGAACGAGGAGTTCATATACCGGCATCGGACGGCAAGGAACTTCCGTACCGGTGCATATTCCCATTTTACTCTCCATTTTGATCCCGCCGACTTCGACGATCCAAACGACCCCGACGCCCCTATCTGCCGTTGCATGGCTCTCTCCGATCAATATCTAGCTTGTGGCTTCGCCGACGGTGCCGTCCGGCTGTTCGATTTACTGACGCGGCAACACGAGCGCACTTTCCGGCCGCAGCACCGTGACCGTCTTGGACGATACTCCCGCGCAGTTTCCGGGATCGTCATAAACGACACGCGCTTAGTATTCGCTACTCTCGATGGCGACATCCACGTGGCAGTGCTTAACAGCAACGCACATCCACGTAGGGTCCACTATGGTGACGTGGTAGCCGAGGGAGCATTGATAGACTTCACCGGCCGGGGCCAGTGGTGGGTGGGTCTTCACGCCGGAGTTCCGGGCCAAGCCTTCCACATATGGGACGCCAATAGGGAAGAACTC
This sequence comes from Euphorbia schlechtendalii, assembly GCA_949673415.1. Classification (NCBI taxonomy): domain Eukaryota; kingdom Viridiplantae; phylum Streptophyta; class Magnoliopsida; order Malpighiales; family Euphorbiaceae; genus Euphorbia; species Euphorbia schlechtendalii. Next base: position 31,963 of record CATIWQ010062716.1, on the reverse strand, counting down.
ACCTCCGTCGACGGCGTATTAACGGACCAGGACTCCGTCAGAGGTTGGCACACTTTAACAGAACTAACAGAAATCGTCGGCCGAGTCAGGATCATGAACCGGGAATCGGCAGTGGCCTGCACGAGTTTACGGCTAATAGAATTCGATTTAAGAAACCCAAGGGAAATCCTCCGGGAAGAAGGATTCCGGAGAGGGAACAATGTAGGGTGTTTCGAGGCGTGGAATGAGGCGTACATGGTGGTGGATAACCGAGGGATGGCTAGAGTGCGCAGGGTGGATAGGTCAGGGAACGAGCAGGTGTGTAGGTTTAACGTGAGGCCGCAGAGAGGGATGATGGGGAGTATAAACGGGGGGTATGCGCTAATATGCGCAGCGGGAGGGATAAGGGTGTGGGATAGAGAAGGGGAGGAAGGGGAGTATCTGTACAGCATAAGAGAGAGAATAGGGGAGATAAAAGGAATAGTAGCAGATGAAAGACACGTGGCAGTGGCATCAAGTGACGCGACTATACATATATGGGATTTTGGGGGGCAGGGATGAGAAAGAGTAAAAGGAGTAAGAGTAGGACGTGACCTACAGTAAGAGAGATTGTAGGGTAGGGGTAGGGCAGGGAGGCTAATAACTGACAGAAATATATTTATAGAGAGAAAGAGAAAACTGTACTTACAGATGGAGAAAGGTGGAGAGTGACAGGTTGGAATTGACTAAGTGGTTATTTTGTAGTTTTATTTTATGCAATTTGTTTTATTTTGTACTTTTCATTAGTTATTTAATATTATGATTCATATCTGTCCCGGTTGGATCCTTTTGTACCACTCATTCATGCCATTCTTTACCATTTTAATAATTTATATGCTTTTTTTTAAATTTTCGTCCAAGGTGTTATTTTTGATGATCCCTGCTATCGAATGTCATTAGTATATATCAATTCTTTATTTATTATTGGTAGCTTAGAAATGGAACCTGGCTAAAATCCTGAAATCTGACTTTAATACGCTTTGATAGGTTGTGATATTTGTGAAACATGGAGTTTTTTTTTGTCACAGTCAGGAGATTTGTTCACATTAATCTCGGCTGCTTCATTTAAAAGATAGTAAGTTTTGCCACACAGATAGTTTAATTCCAAACAGCAGCACCATGCGTTGTTTGAAAGCCATACAAATTGCTATTCTTGACTGACTGGAATTGAACCAAATGTCATATTTTGTTGTATCTTTACATAACTGAGGATTCTTTTCGCACGCACAAAGTGGAATTTTAGGAAGTGCCGGTTAAATTTCCGAACATGAAGGATTAGCCATGCCATCTCCATTGTCCTGAGGAATCTTCAGGTTGTACACTATTGGAGTTGCCACAGCTTTGCACCAGTCCACCTTAAATAGTTAAATTTTGGAAGCAAATCTTGAGCTGTGAAATGAAAATCCCTTGCTTAGACTGCTCCATGTCAATCAGGACCATCTCCGAAAAATTGTAAATAGGTCCTCATAAAATGGAAGTATGCATAAAAAATTTTAACGTCAAATTTAATATTTTGCCAATATTCATAGACAATCAAAGATTTGATAAACTTTGATAAAATACATATTAGGATTTAGGAATTCAATATTATCATTTGAAAAATATCTATCAAATTATTACATTGAATATGTACCCCTAGATTTTACAAAATAAATTAAAATTAGAAAATGAAATAAAACTGAATACAAGAATTGTTTGATTTTTATTTAGCAAAAATCAGTTAAACATTTTATTGGTTTAACTAATTATACTTTGAAAATAAACTTATACAAGAAGTTAATAATGTTAAATTGTTCCAATTAAAAGTAAAATAACAATTGTAGAAGATAATTTTTTTTAAATACTTTAATAAAACCGATCATGAAAACTAACTTACAAGTTACAAACTTATTGATTTTGTTTTAATAATCACTTTTGAAAATAATCTTCATTTTTTTATTCGATTATAAAAAGTATTTAAATGTTAATATAGAAATTTTTATGAAAATAAAAATAATTAAATTATAATTATAAGTTTTAAAAAAATTCTTTTACGTAGTTCTTCTAGAAAAAAAATGAAAAAAAGAATTTAGTGTAAGAAGGAAAAATTGAACATATTTTAAAGAAAGCAAACTTATATATGAAATTAAAAAAACGAAATAAAGAGTTTAAAAAATGTTCCAACTAAGATTTGAACATGCACCTCTAGGGGAGGGGACATGCCCTCCAAACAACTAGACTAAATAACATTTATGTTATTTCTTTCACAGTATATACATATATAATATTTTTTATACTCAAACTATACTCAGAAATGAAATTTGAAGCCCCTGGGAAACTTGAAACATTGAGCGGTCGCTCACCTTGCTCCTATTAATGACCGACCCTAACGTCAATGCCCAAGAAATATACATCAAATCGAGATCGAACATCTCAAAAAATTTCTTATTGTCAAACATAAACTTGAGACAATCATTAATTTACTTGAATTACCTCTATTGACATTTAATGTATAAGGTTATCCATATTATTGACTTAAACCCTCTCTTTGAAAAAAAAATAATAATAAAATATTCACGACAGATATCAAAATGTTGTCGCAAAACTACCCATAAGAGGGAATGTTCTTAATGGAAAAAAAATCAACCTAATAAAGGTCATCAAGCATTTAAGAAACCCTAGATACTAACGTGCAAGAACATAGATTAACTAAACACAAAAAGATCGTATGCAAATCTAAACGCTTTGATACCACATGTTATAGTTAAAAACGTTTTCTAGAAACTTAAAATCGCCAAATCAACACATAAACACAAATACAGAATCACACAAAGATTTGCAGAAAAGTAAAGAACACAAGGGTTTTTTGGGATGTTCCCCTTGATGATACTAAATATCATCCTTAAATAGTACCTCAACCGGCGAAGAAGAAGAGTAGCTTTTGTTATTGATAATGACACAAAAGTCCAAACAAAGATACACAGAAAATATCTGATTATAGGCTAAGAAATCACAAAGCTCAAGCAAGAAAGAAATATAGTGATCCAAAGACAAAATCCAAGACTTAAGCATGCAAAATCATAGAGAGAAAAAGCTTAACCCTAAATCACTAACAATAACCAGTGAACCTGGATCTCAGCAGATGCAGACCTTAAATCGCTTTTATTGATCTTTGTAGCTTATAGAATCAGTCAGAGGGGGGTAGTGAATGATGATTTAACTTGTTCTTTAATAATTTAAAATTCTTAAATTAAGTTAATTGAATGTTGAATAAAACGTGATGTGTGCAAAACTCAGTACTCGCAAACCACTCAATTTGAGCTGACCTTGGTTTGGATACAAACTATGATGAGTAAATTCTTACTTAACTCACGACAGTTTTTCAAGCAGAAAAAGGTAAGAGAAGAGTGTTGATGTATGAGCGAAGCTGACAAAGGTAAACGATAAGAGTAAGGAAACATTATACCTTGATTTTATATTAGTTCAGCCCCTAGCCTACCTCTAGTCCCTGGATAACTTTTCTAAGCTTTAATCGACTAGTGTTCTTTCCTTTAAATAAGCAGAGAATCCTTTGATAACGAGTAGATTTACAAGTAAGTACCTTCCAAGCCTAACTATCTCTCAACACAGTTTGAGTACCATTCTCAAACTGATTTCACAAAGATTTTAAAATTAAGTTTGCACAAACAGGTTACACAACTTATACAATGTTGGTTCTTTTATAAATGAATGACTTAGCTTAATCTAAGTCTATTGGAATTTCTCTCTAATACAAACGGATTAGAATTCGTGTTTACTTTTGAGATTGCTTGAATGGAATTTCGAAGGCTGTGATTACTTTGATAGAATTTCAGCTCTTTATAATTTCTGGTGATTCACCAAGTCGTAAAAATTTGCTCCAATCTCTATTTACACTTGTAGAATCTTGGATGTAGCGGTTGCAACTTCTCATCTTGACTTTAGCTCCAAAATCTCTTCTCTTTGCAACTTCAAATTCTATCCGTTTGAAACAAATTTAAAGACATTTAGAGATAATGATTTTGTCTGTTGGAGCTCGATATTAATTTGTTGAATAATATATCGTCAATGACTCTTTTCCTTCAAGTAGTGATGTTGAGAGAGGGCTCGCGAGATGCTACGTGGACGTTTCTGATTGAACGCTTTACATGACGTAGTAGTGAAGCGGCAATGCTGTAACGTGGCGAGTTGTCAGATGATTCCTTTTGACTTGACTTTTTGTGAAAACATTCCAACATTCCATACTGACACCTTTTTGATGTGAGGATCATGTGGTTGTTCTTTTGTTTTCAGCAACAATCTTTTTTGGGACCTGAAAAGCATCAAGTAAGAATATTCTATCTTCACAGAACAATTAAAGGTAATAGCATGAAGGTAATTCAGCATCACATCAAGTACTAAGCTTTCACTAAGATTAAACAACCAAAAGAACTCAGCTTTCGCTGAGCTATATCGCATAAACCTTGAAGCAAAGTTACTCATCTCGGTAACATTTGCTACACTAAGCCATAACCTAATTAAGCTTAAGTCAAGCTGAGTTGTTTTACTACAAAACTAACTCAAGCTGACTACTTAATTAAGATTATACTTAGTACCTAATTAATTTCACCATCCTAAGTAAATTGTTATCTCCAAAACTAAAGTACTATGAAATACTATTAACCTGGATTCAACAACTCCAAATGGTAACCACCTCCAAGCAACTTACATAACCAAAAACATCACAACCATCAAAAGATAACAAAATGAATAAGATGTTAAAGAGAAAGAGAAGTACTGGAAAAATCAAGCGGCAAGGAGAAAATGAAGAGTTTTCAGGTTTGAATTAGGCTAGGGTTAAGCCTCTGAATAGATTTATATATGTTTAGATCGAATAACAAAACACAACAGTTCAGGATTAGGGGCTTTAAGCAGTAGCTGAATGAACCATGCTTCAAGTAATGAACTTTAACATGTGTGAAAGGGTAAGAAATCCCAACATTATTGACTAAAATCCTCTCTTTAAAAAAATAATAATGACAAAATATTCACTATAGATATCAAAATGTTATCACAAAACTACACACAAGAGGGAATGTAGCTTAACCGTCGGTGCAAAAATAAAATAGCAAACAAATAGGTTTCCTACGTTAAATATCATGAGTAAATAACTTGTAAGGGGCACCCATGATTATATCAAAATTAGAATTGGGAAAAAGATGATTGAAAATAGAGAATGCCACGTTTCATATCGGAAATCACCTTAAATGTGTCTATTTCCCACAATTTATAGTGGAAATCACAATAGAATTTCCATTATTTATCTAACAACAGCACTATTTATTTAATGCCATGTTAACAATGTTTAGACTTATTCATTGAGCGGGTCGAACCAATTTTTTCAAACATTTTATTAAAAAAAAAAATCAATATAGGTCATACTCGACCTGCTTGAGAACCTTGGTTTTGGATTACACTTCGACCAGATTTACGAGCTCATTTCTAAGTTCAATCCGGATCTCATAAATAATATTTTTAATTGACTTCATTTCTTTAATATATAGTACGACTTATTAAATTCAAATTTAAAAATCCAATGGACCAAAATATAAAAGTAGGGAACAATTTTTGAACATAATATATACATAGTAAATGGAATTATTATTTTCAAGTCAGACTTGATATTTATAAAATAAACAAGCTCAACCCATTAAATCCTAGTTCTACTATGTTCAGGCTAAAGCAAGCTTAATAAAAAAAAGGAGAGTTTAAGGCGGACCTAAATAATTGTTCATAACTGAAGAAAATAAATAATGAACGAAAATGAAGTAATAAAATCGGTCTCGTGTTATCACACAATTTCTTACCAACAGTAAAGAGAAAATAACAAATGAAAGTGACAAATTGTTAGAAAAATAATTGAAATTATTTCTAGTTACGGGAAACATTTTTAGGTGCACATTAGCTAAAAAAAACGTTTACTACAAAATGAAAGTTTAAAAGAAGGCAACTGGAACTAAGTAATTAGAAATAACAATATATAATGGTACCGAAGCTGTTATTTTTAGATGTTTGAAGTTTGAGTCATATCTGAGGTGAGTGTGAATTTTTTTTACTTTAATGTAAATGCAGTAGTGCGAATAATTTTTTATTAAAAGAATAGGTTTGTAAAAATAAAATATTAGAAAGTTAAAATATAAATAACACAAACATGTTCTAAACATTGTAAAAGTTATTATTTAATGTCATAAAAATATTCTTTCGTTTGAGTGTAGATCCTATTCCTTAAAACAATTAAATTTTGAACTAATTATTAAAAAGAAAATTCTACCATTTTTAACGGTCAGATCAATAACCTTAGAAAAATAGACATGAATGTAGCAGAATAACCATTCTATTATTCTGTATTTGTCAATCCAAGTTCTTGGAAACATAACCGTTGGATTAATCTTAGAAAATAAAGATTATATATGGTTAAATGTCACAATAAAATTCAATATTAACGCTACTATCTTAACATTTTGAATTTGTTAGAGTTGCAAATGCTCCTCCATAAACGCTCGTCTTCTTTCTTCTCTCAATCTCTAACGGCCGAATTGAGATCGAAGGCTCCAACTGTCTCTTTTCTCGGCCTTCTTTTCTTGCGTTGCATGGCTCTGTGTTGCTGGACGGTCCGTTCTTGTATTCCTTTTATTTTTCTTTAATTGTTTGGCTGTTCTTCTACAATCCGCTGTTTGTAAATGTAGAAGGTATTTCTCAAAATTTCTTAAAATGTTATTTATATCTTATAAATGATTTTTGTTAAAAATAAATTTAATTTATTTTTAATTTCTATATTATTTTTAATTTTTAATTTAAATAAAAATTATCAGAAACACTTCGTTACCGATTTACAAGTTAAAAACACTTTTAAGTTAAAACCAAAGAGCAGAATTTTTGAGAAATCCCGCTAATTTTGGCCGCTTTGGTTACTTTTATTTGCTTAAGTTGTGTAGTTCCAGGTACTTCCCTTGTTAACTTGTTGCTGCTGATCGCTTCTGGGTCTATTGAAAGAGGAATTGATCCGCTGGATCTTCTGGATGGCGATTTGCTATATACAGTTTTATATCTGCTTGACGATAATTATAATTCGCTTTGTTCTGTTTATGGCAAGACGCAGGGAGCAGAATTTTGCTTTCGAATCTTCTCAAGATGAACGCAGTGTAGGTTTGATGACTATAGTGATCCACTGAAAGACGCTTTTGCAATTTTTTCGCCGCCCTTCAGAGGCGGTGGTTCAACGGCTTTTGAATCAGACCGTTTTGAATCTGAAACTGCCAAAATTTCTTGATTGATGGCTGTTACGGTCACAAGTTAGGGCTTTGTGATCGTCTTGCAGACAATACTTCTCAATTGGATCAATAATACAATTTCCAATGCTGAAGAATCGTGACAAGGGCACTGATTTTGGGAATTATCTTGGGGTAGATGCTCTGCTAGTTTGAATCGAATAAAATAAAAGTTTAGGCATCGAGCGATAGTGTTCATAAATTCAAATTTAGTCTGCATCAGGTATACCATATATCGTTTTCTGACCAATTCTAACTGAAGTTGAAATTTGTTACATGTTTGTCTTTGTTTGGAAGTATAAAATCAGAGCGTTGACGATGTTGAGGTTTAAGTCAAATCGTTGTCCAAAACGAAATTCTAGAATAGTTCGTATCTCTCTCCCTTCTTTAGTATTACATAATTCATTAAACTTAAAGCTGTTTGTATATCGAAGTTTATGTCAAATCCTTGTATATATATATATGTTTGGAAAATTTATCCTGTTTTTCTGCAAACTTACTATATTCAATATTTGTTTTCAGAGATGCTCTTATTCCATTGTGTGATGCAAACCAGAAGCGAATCTTGAAGCGATGGTAAACACTGAGTTTACTATATTCTTTTCTTGCTTGATCTGCGTTATTCTTAAGCATGAACTATATATCAGATTTTTTGCATGTATATAGTTCCGACCTCGGAATTTATTTTTTGCTGGCTAGATCTGTGCACAACCGAATTATGGAGCTCCAGAGTATCTATCTTTGCCTTAGACATATTCTCTGCCTGCATTTTTAAAGGTGAGTAACAGAGTAAGTACTTGTTTGTGAGAGTACCTATTTAACTTCAGCTTCCGCATATCAAGGTAAGCAGAATATTCAATACGCTCCCCAAATTTTGAATTGATATAATGGTTGTATAATTAGTGCAAGTTCAGTATTTCCCAAATGCATCCTGAAAGTAAAGTCCAAACAAGTTATGCTAACCAGGTTAAAGAAAAATGCTAGTTCTTGCTCTTACTGTAAAATCAAAATAATTACAAATCAGGTTATATAAACATAAGCAAATCATACAAGGATGAGGCATGACTTCTTCTTAGTTCTTCCTTTATTGGAACCTTATAAATTATTTCAGATATTACATCCCTGCTTTTTTTTTTTGTTTCTTGTGAAATATGATTCTGTACTTTCACTTCATCTTTTTCCTTTTTCCTTGATGTCATTTGTCTCTTCCAAAGTTTCGCCTGGTAAATTTACCTATAAAGGAAATAAATTAATACTATTGTTTAGAGTAATGCAAATGTTTGCTCTATTATATTGGCTGTAATATCTTTTCTATGTGCATCTATTGCTTCATGCCGTTCATAATTGTCTAGGCACTAGGCAATGCTAGGCGCAAGGGAGTCTTGGAGCTTAGGTGCAAGGCGCATGCTTGGTGGTGCTAGGCAAATTGATTAAATAAATAGAAACAATAAATATGGCTTACTTATATTTCTTGTGTGTGTGTATATAGATATATATAAAACTTTTTATAGCTAATAATAGTATAGAGACCTAAATAGTTATTTTAAAATCTTATTAGAAGTTAAGATGTTTATTATGAACTATTAATCAATTCGACATTGATTTCTAGACGTCTTTTCTTTATTTTTGTAATTTCTATGTTTTCCTTTCCTAGGCACACGCGGTACACTTTTTCATGTAACGAACCTAACAAGCACCAAAGCGATGAGGCTGAAGACGGATGCATTTGAGGAGCCTGACATACAAAGTTGCCTAATCGCCTTGGTGCCTCTCGGGCTCCTCACAACCAAAAAGCGCGCGTCTATTGCTCTAGGCGCTATGGGCTTTCACCTGACATCCATTTTCGAGAAAAGAATTTGCATAAATTAGGAAATGAGAGAAATTAAGAAAAAAGAACTGAAATGATGATGAAAGAATAATTGATTGAGACATCTTGATATTAAATTTAAATTGATTGGAAGTTCACACTGAACTATTTTACTACTAACAAGACTGTATAATAACTATATGATGGGTCTCTATATTATTTTTAAATACTAAAAGTATATATATAGCAAATAAATGGTTTTCCATATTTATTATTTCTATTTATTGATTGTCTATTTTATCATTGCGCCTAGCATCGTCAAGGGCTCGCCTTTCATCTTGGCTCAAGGACCACCCGCTTTTAGCATGCACCTCTCGCCTGGGCAAGGATTTTGCCCTACTCCTTTGACAACTATGATACAGTTGTAACTTGCTTTTCATCTCATATTTAACATCTCTATCTTTCCCCTTTAGTCTGGCGAATATATTATCTCTGCAGCTCCGTAATGTATCAACCTAATCTGATTGAGGGATTATCATCAAGGACTAGAATTACAATGTCTAGTTACTTATGTATTGTATCAGACTAGCAGTTATCGGTAACAATAATAGGCCATTAGGCCCTCATGTTATTGATGTTCTGAGTAAAATGAAGAAGGTAAGTTATGAATATTTGAGGGTTGTTCTTTACCAGCCTATAGCTAGATCCTAGGATCCTTCAAAGTGTTTATGGCAAATTTTTGGCTTTCATTTTAAATGTGTAATGTTTTACTACTCTAAACGTGACTTCATTTTGAATGATTGCTGCAAGTTAGAAATTTAGGTGTCCATCAACATCATGATCTATTTATTTTTAACGTGATTCCAGAGTTTGTTGAAGACGAATAACTTCCCTCTAAATCAGTGTAGTGTATCGTATTGTTAGGTTTTGCTGTTGTTTCTTTCTCCATGTTCTATTTCTGGATATCTGTTGTATAGTTGGATTTCCATGCAAGGAAGCTGAAAAGTTAATGATGAAGCCCATCCACTTACCTATGTAAGGTAGACTTTGATCTTTGATTTTACTGATTCATCTTTCTTTCTTGTAAATTATATTATGTAGTTATGTCTTTTCTTTTTGTAAGCCTCTGTTTGTTTTTGTTTCCTTCATAGTAAGATTGAATTTTGATTTTGGATATAGATAGTAAAGTGATACTAGTTTTTATAAGGACTAAGGTTCATCTAGTAAAACAAAGCTAGTGGGTTCTAAATTGAAAATAAATGCCGCCGAAAATTAAATTTGATTCCATGTTTCTCTATTTAAATTTTTATATCTGTGAATTGGGTTTTCATGATGGTTTTTGGATTTGAACCAGGAAGGCGAGATTATTATCGGCATCTAGTCTGGTAAAAGGCTGGTAATAAAAAGTAAAATACAATGTATATTAGTTCTTTTAAGGGGAAATTTATTTAACTAATGTAGTGGGACAAACAATAGTATTGCAGCTAACAAATTTAGGCTCAACATGAAGATGGCACATGATGTAGCCTGTAGCTGCAAAATTTAGCACCATTTAGTGACACTGTGTAAGATGGTAATGGTTTTAATGGATACAATTTGTTTTGGATTGATACTTTCCAATTTTGAGAGGTATGGAAGCTTATGCTTCTCTCCTTTCCTTTGGCCTATCTTTCTTTACCTTTTAGTCCGGTGAACTTGTTTTGTATATATGTGTGTAGTAATAACATGTTTTGACAAAATAACTAACTAAATAAACCCATGACTAGATGCTAGGACCTGTGCATATGATTGAGCATCAAAGATTTATGGGTACAATTTTTGGTATTTATTTTGAATTTTTACTGTTTTACTCATCTAATATAACTTCATTTTAATTGCTATGGATTAGAAAATTCCATGTCCATCATGATCTATTTATCGTGATTGCTTAGTTCATTGAAGAATAAATTCCCTCTAAAAAATCAGTGTAGTGCATAATATTATTAGCTTTTGCTGTTTTTCTTTTGCTTCATGTTCTGTTTCAGGATATGTTGTATAGTTCTATTTCTATACAAGGAAGCTGAAATTGAGATTATGATGAAGCTCAGCCACTTGATTAGGTAGACTTTGATCTTTAACTTTAATGATGAGTCTTTTCTTTCTTTTAACATATTTTACGTAATCGTATTTTGTCTTTTTTGTAAGCCATTTCTGACTGTTTTTGTTTCCTTCTTAGTTCCAATACCATTGAATTTGGATTTAGATAGTATTATCACCATGTTAGTTTTTATCTGGACAATTAATTCAAAAAGTAAACAAAACTCATAGCAAATTTTTATGTGAGACGTAGATTTAATACCATGTTTCGCTATTTAATTTTTTGTATAGGTGAACTGGGTTTTCATGATAAGGTTTGGAATTGGATCAGGGTAGGTGATTATTATCTGCATCTAGCGAAGTTTAAGACTGGTAATAACAAGTAAAATACAACTTATGTCAGTCCCCTTAAGGCATACTGAGTCATTACAAAAATGCGGTGGGACAAACAGTAGTATTTGCAGCTAACAAAATTAGCTTAAAACGAATGGCACAATATTTCGGTGGAGTTGCAAAGTTTAGCACCATTCAGTGACATCCGGTTATGGATGCAATTGTTGTTGGAGATTCTTTTGGGTAATATTTCACTGGAGTTAGGATTCAATTTATTTCCTTTTCTCAATAGCTATTTATGTTCAAGGTAATTTATGTTCCTTTCCCCTTTTGGCTATGTTTTATGATTATCGGAGTTCATTTCATGAGGTTGTCCGGTTTGTTAAATGTTATGGGAGTTTGGGGGCTGCAACTCTATTGTTTTGGTGATACAGTTTCAATCCCTTCTTTACTGGAGACCTTATATGAAGAAATATTGAGCTTGGTTTGTACGTGCTTTGCTTGTTAGGTAATCCTAAATCTCTACTTTATTTTTACATTTGTTAATTTGACTCTTCACTACTTATTTCATTTGATCTCAAACAAAACAAATCTTGAAACCATGCACTTATAATAACGAAAATTGTTCAATTGCTTTAATGTCTGGTTTGTTGATAAGAACTAACAAAGTTAAAGAGCAGGGTAGGCGATTATTATTTGCATCTAGCAAAGTTTAAGAATGGTAATAACAAGTAAAATACAACTTATATCAGTCCCCATAACGCATACTGAGTCATTAAAAAATGCAGTGGGACAAACAATAGTAATTGCAGCTAACAAAATTAGCTTAACACGAATGGCACAATATTTTGGTGGAGTTGCAAAGTTTAGCACCATTCAGTGACTTCCAGTTATGGAAAGAATTGTTGTTGGTTATCCTTTTGGGTAATCTTTCACTGGAGTTAGGCTTCTATTTATTTCCTTTTCTCAATAGCTATTTATGTTCCAGTAAATCATGTTCCTTTCCCCTTTTGGCTTTGTTTTATGATTATCGGAGTTCACAATTTCATGAGGCTGCAACTCTATTGTTTTGGTGAAACAGTTTCATTCCCTTCTTAACTGGAGACCTGATATGAAGAAATATTGAACTTGGATTGTATATGCACGGCTTGTTAGGTAATCCTAATTCTCTACTTTATTATTACATTTGTTAATTTGACTCTTCACTAGTTGTTATTTCATTTGATCTCAAAACGAAACAAATCTTGAAACCATGCACTTATAATAAAGAAAATGACCCTATTGGCTATTACATCTCTTATGAAATATCCTAGCAGAAGGAAGTTTTCATTAACATGTGTTCATAAGTGAAGCATGAACTAATATCCAAATTATTGATCATTACAGAGATTTTTTAGATTCAAACACATAAGAGTAAATGACATTTGATTCATCACTTTGTTGCCTTCCTGAAATTGGTCAAATGATTGACATCAGTAATTTTAGTCGTTGATCTCATTCACAGGTGTACTGTCACATAGTAGAGAGAAAGCTTGCTTAAAATTGTTTGATTACGTTTAATGTCTAGTTTGTTAATTCCATCTGAATTTACACAATAAAGTGGAGTATGCACCACCATTTTGATTGCCTCAGCTTCTTTAAAAGAAGCAGGTGAACCAATCCTAAGGTCTGTAATCAGTTGTAATTCATTCTCCCAAGAATCTAGGAACTGCATTATGTTTGTTTTTTTGATCAATTCAGGAGAAATTAGGGGCTGCTTTTTTTGTTGATAACGTCTGATGAATGTGGGAGATAGTGTTTTCAAAGTGGATGACGAAATTGCAATTCACCAATATTCTTTTTGTTACCATGTTGTTAATGGATGAAGTGAGAATGATATTTGAATTAATGCTCTTGCGATTATCTTCCATTGGAACAAATTAACAAGGATGCTCTGCAATTCATGCAGTTGCAAAGCTCTAAGTTATGGTCTTAAATTGGTATTTTGTTTGAGAGTTTTCTGTTCATATAGTTTGGCTTTTTATTAACTACAGATACTTACATTATGGTTGGTTGTTAAAAATGGAACCGACATAGATTGTGGAAATCATTGAGCTGACAAGTTATAGAGTAAACTAAATGATGTTTAATAATACAATTCCTTCTAAGTTATAGAGTATATGTTTTTAAAAATGTATCCAGCATATTTTAGTCAATGAGAGGCATGGTAGACGCTCCGTATTGCATAAAGATCTTTCCTTGTTGCCGTTGTCACAAACAGGTGAGGGTCTATATTTGTTCTCTCTAATTTTTATATTTTGTGGAATTTGCGAACTCTATGATGATTAGGTAATTTCTAGTGTCAATATGATATGTAAAATATTGCTTGCTTAATTCTTATGAAGGCAATTGTTAAGTTTTGGTATTTATGTCGCAGATTGAGGGAGCAGCTTCGTTGTATGAGTTTGGAATTTGTAGGCGATTGAGGTTGGTTTTTGATAATTTAGCTATTTTCTACTTGTTATGCGTTATATTTTCATGTACATGGAATGTCATGGTTTGCATGATATGTGTTTGATAACAACAAATAATAAACAAGTTCGGAGAAGCCGGATCCCATCATTGGCCTCATCTCTAGAACGGATCCCTTGGAATCGCCTCAAAGGCTTGGTTAGTGAAGGGCCACCTCCCCTGTGTCGGGAGTGTTTTGGCCGTGTCAAGATGGCTTATGATGAGGCATGCCCTTGTCAGAAGTCCCAAAGGATCGTTGGGAATGAAGACTTGGAGGAGAGAGTGCCACGTCACGTGCATCTTCCCTAAGCTCCGGTCATGTCAAATCCATAAAGGGACTCCGTTAGTTCTAGCTTGTACGAAAGCCTTCTCATTGGTCACACGCCATCAACCGTTATCAATTGTCAGACGAGGAGACACCTTTTGGAGACAATGCAACCACGAAAAGGTGCCTATCCATTGAAGATAAGGATGAAATTTTGCATCCAATCACATTGAAGATGATGTAACCCTTCACCAATGGACATGATTATTCGTTTGGATAAACGCAACATTTCACACTCTATAAATAGAGGTTCAAATCAACCATTTCGTGCAGATGGTGTGAGATGACATGTATGGCATGATACATGATAGATAGAGAGTGAAAATTATATAGATTTTGCTAAGTTCAAAGTGTTAGAAAGAAAAATGTATAAGTGATTCGATTATTGTTTCAATCACTAGATTTCTTCACAAATTCGAGCGATTGTTGTATGAGTGTAATTGCAAAGCACTTATCGATAAAAGTTTCTGTTCTTCAACATTCATTTGTTCAATATTCACAAGGAATAGCATCCTAACAGAGGTTCTATACGAGTCGAGACCGAATTCAAAGTATACGCAGGAATTGCGGGAATTGACGACTCCCATTAAAGAGTGGATACGGTTTGATCAACTTTAGCTTTCACTTGCATACCTTACAACTTTACTTTGTTTTCTACTTATGCTTTCTAATTTGAAGTTTATGATATTTCTATGTATCATAACGAGTATTTCGTCTTGCATCACTTATATTAATGAAGTTATATGCTTTCAAGTTGATTTTAAGAGTAGTTTAGGGGTTAACAAGATTGTGTATAATAACTGGATCTATAATTATAATGCTATTTAGTGAGCCAACATTTTTGGAGTGATAACTTGCTAAATATTACTATGTGAGAGCGACCCGTACTAAGCATAGTATTATTGTTGTCCAGGTTTTTGTAAGTGTCATAATTCATTTACACTAGATTTAGAAAAGTCATTTCATGTGTTGCTCTGCAGTGAATTATAGGATATTTGGGCGTCTAGAACCGAGTTTGTTGAAGTTATCTAGTGCATAAAACATTCTTGATTATTTTGCATATTTTACTCCACTATACTTGTTCTTAGGGAATATCTATATGCTTTGCATCTTCTCTAATCTATTCATGCATCTATCCATTCATCATTTTTCTATTTAATAAGCGGTACTGACAACACCTATTCATATTTAGAATTTTTATATTATCAGTAGAAAAGTGGCGAACAAGTTTTTGGCGCCGTTGCCGGGGAAGGCAAGTGCATCCTAGAAATCAAATTGCCGAGGAAAGCAAGTTCATTTTGAAGATAAAATACTGGAAGAGTACGGTACATTTTCTAACTATATCTATTTATTTCTTCATGAATTGTACAATTTATCTATCCTAACTTGGATGTGAAAAAGAATATGAAATAATCATCTTGGAGGCGATAAGTCATATTATTACATCTGAATTCTCTAAAAATAGAAGATTTTCTTCTGTTTGTGTTCGCCAATCCATATCACACTCATGAATCCCTAGAAAAAACTTTCTGTTTATCAATTCTTGTAAGTCACGATCGCGAAAAAAAGTCACGATCGCGACTTGTGCGAAAACTGCAGCAGTTTAGCAATTATTCGATGGTTATTCTTCCAAACTCTATAAGTTGATGTGTGAATGTACATCACTTTTCACTTTTGAAAATCTAAATTTCTTATCTTTTCAATCAACAATTTATTTCCAAATCTGAAACCATTCCATTCTTTCAAATTCTTTCAATTCATTATGGTTCTAACAAGGAAATCCAATCTAGTTCCTCCCTCAAACCTTTAAGGATGGTATGAGGCACCATCTCCAATCTACTCTCATGATTAAGGAGATCATTACGAGATGATCAAGAATGCTGAATTCAAGAGTTCCTACACTATTAATAGGAATGGTTTCATTAGTTTTGGGGTATATGACAGAGTAATGTACTATCTCGGAGTTTTTAACTTTGTCATTTGTTCGAACATGTGCCTGGGAAATAGTGTTGAGAACTGTATGGAGATGTTAGTAACACTGGCATGGAAGAATGGCAAAAAGGACTGCTTGGTTTATCATCATCAAGGAAAGGAGTACAAGTTGACATGGAAGGTGTTTAACAAGTATATGGGATTTCCAATGGACTGCTACAACAAGATGCCTCCTGGATGGAATCATCTACCATCATAGAGCCGCCTGGCTGGCCAAACTAAGTTCAAACAATTATCTGCCTATAGCCGGTGGATTCGTGATCCTTGTTTGCTCGCCTTACACTTTTACTTAAGTGGTGCATTGTTTGGTAAGCCAACTTTTGATATTGTCATTCTTGAAGAATTGTTTGTAATGGAAGAAATTTTGAATGGCATGCCTATTGATGTTTCGGGAATAATGATGGAGGCACTCATGTCTACCGCCCAAAAATCGAAGTAACAGAATATGGGTGTCGTACGATGGCGAATCCGTTGGGATAAATTGGACGAATGCCTTATTCCACTAAGGTCTTTACTGATGAAGACGAGATTCTGGAATTGACCATGGACGTATTCTTCAAGTATGGATTTCTGGAAAAGTGCATAGGAGAAGATAGGATCACTCATGATTGAAAATCATGAGAGGAGAGAGTGGATGCTGATAGAAGAAGAGAAAGGGAAAAGCCAAGGGAAGAAGAGCGTAAAGCAACCAACCTCTGGGGAAAGTTGAACCAACTTATGGA
Organism: Euphorbia schlechtendalii; assembly: GCA_949673415.1. Lineage (NCBI taxonomy): Eukaryota > Viridiplantae > Streptophyta > Magnoliopsida > Malpighiales > Euphorbiaceae > Euphorbia > Euphorbia schlechtendalii. The sequence goes on along the minus strand of CATIWQ010062716.1, from coordinate 14,896 downwards.
AGAACAAATCTTGATTTATAAGAAAATCGACGAAATTCATACGATGATGTTTAATGTTGAGCGAGATTTACGGGGAATCTTATTATAAGATTGACCAGTTGACCGAATCGATCCCCTCCGAATGATTATCTACTTTCCATTTAGGTTTAGGATTTGTACAGTTTGTTTATTTGTTTTCTTTTCATTTGTTTATGTGTGTTTAGTTTTGTTTTTCATTTTTAGTTAAGTCTCTCACAATGAGGATATTGTGTTCTCTAGTGTGGGGGGGGGGCACTTGTATAAATTCCAAAAATCCAAAAAAATAAAATAAAATTAAAAAATTGAAGAATGAAAAATTTTCTTGATTTTGTGTTGTTTATACCTTATCTATACCTATACTATACTAACATATGTTCCAAGGTTATTGTGAGAGTGTTACGTATTACAAGTTCGATGTTGATGCATATTTCGAACAACAAAAAATTTTTTATTTTGAGTATGAGCGCACGCTGAGTGTGAGCGCGTTAGTAGATTGGTACAGCATTTAGCATTTGGCAAGGATGAGTGTGAGTAACATTCAATAGCAACATTACAAGTAAGTTTCAAAATATACTTCAATGTAGCATGAATTAGTATAAGTTATATAGTTTTAGTTTAATGCTACCGATAAGTTTTGAGTGGAGTAATATCTAGTAGTGTTCTTGCTATGAGTTTTATAAGCTATTCTCGAATATGTCCTATAAGTATTAAGTGTGTCTAAAGTGTAGGGAAACTATAACCATAATACTTTGAAAGTGATAAAAAAGGATGAGGGTATTGAGAGAAAAAATCAAAAGAAAGAGAGGATAACCAATGAGTTATGCAAAAGGTGAGGAATGGTACGGAGCAAAAACTGCAACCATTCAATGACTAAAAAGAGAAAAAGTAGCATAGCATGAAAAATTGGTGCAAAGTACAAATCTTTACTTAAAAAACATATGGTTTAAAAATGATGAGAGAAAGTGGTATGGAGCATAAAATGCGACCACTAAAAAAAGGGGAGAGTGATATGGAGCATAAAATGCAACCACTAAGAGTGTTTAGAATCCTAGGTTACCTAAAAATTCCTTGAGATCAATCTTTTCAAAGTGTGCTCCCTTTGTCCTTTATACTTTATACTATACTTGAGAGAAGGAAATATTCGAGCAAGCATATAACGCTTATATGAAGACGCAATTCGGTTGGCTCTCCATTAAGAGCAAAGGTATGCAACTAGATTATATAAATTGCACATTACTAATTTGTGGGAAATTTTGTATACTTTACTTTAACCTTAAGTAACGTGGGAATGTGGTACTCACTACAATAGTCTTTCGCCAAATGAGGTACGAACTTGAATTACTATTTTATACACTTTTGTTGTATTTACCTTAAAGATAAGGTAAAAGTTAAGCGAGGGGGTGTGATAAGTGTATAATTACACTATTTATCTTGATACTTTTACTCATAAAAAGATGTGGTTTAGAGTTATTTTATACTTCATATAAAAGATGTCACATGGTATTTAGTTGTTTTTTATGCAAGTGGAGAAACTAGGTGAATCTTGGGAGTGAAATGATCAAAGATGGAATTCTATGCAAAAAGATGCGTGGAATGAAAGTAATTGGCTTAGGATCTAAGTTGTCAAAGATCTATAAAGTTGCAAAGAAGAATCATGAAGAAAAGTGTAAGTCACAACCATTTAACAATCGTGATTCTTACTCGCGACTGGCCAAATCACGCTCATGACTATCTATCGCAATCGCTACTTATCATTCTTCAAAAATAGTCAGTTACCAACTTACATTCATGATCGCAACAAGTATGTCACGCTCACGAATCATGACGGGGTTTGATAAAATCTTCCTAACTTCCAACCACCGGATAAGAACGATCAACCGCCATCAATTATCAGATGAAGTGACACCTTTTAGAGACAATGTAAGCACAAAAGGTGCCTATCCATTAAAGATAAGGATGAAATCTTACATCCAATCACATTGAAGATGATGCAAACCTTCACCAATGGACATGACTATTCGTTTGGATAAATGCAACCTTTCACACTCTATAAATAGAGGTTCAAATCAACCATTTCATACAATGCATGATGGTAGCATAGTAGAAGCGACGATAGCAATAGATAGAGAGTGAAAGTTATATTGATTTTGCTAAGTTCAAAGTGTTAGAGAGAAAAATGCATAAGTGATTTGATTCTTGTTTCAATCACTAGATTTCTCCACAAATTCGAGCGATTGTTGTATGAGTGTAATTGCAAAGCACTTATCGATAAAAGTTTCTATTCTTCAACATTCATTTGTTCATTATTCACAAGGAATAGCATCTTAACGGAGGTTCTGTACGAGTTGAGACCGAATTCAAAGTAAATGCAGGAATTGCAGGAATTGACGACTCCCATTAAAGAGTGGATATGGTTTGATCAACTTTAGATTTCACTTGCATACCTTACAACTTTACTTTGTTTTCTACATATACTTTCTAATTCAAAGTTTATGATGTTTGTGTATCATAACGAGTATTTCATCTTGCGTCACTTATATTAATGAAGTTATATGCTTTCAAGTTGACTTTAAGAGTAGTTTCCGGGTTAACAAGATTGTGTATAATCACTGGATCTATGATTATAACGCTGTTTAGTGAGCTAACATTTTTGGAGTGGTAACTTGCTAATTATGGCTATGTGAGAGCGAGCCCGTACTAAGCATAGTATTATTGTTGTCCAGGTTTTTACAAGTGTCATAATTCATTTACCCTAGATTTAGAAAAGTCATTTCATGTGTTGCTTTACGATGAATTATAGGATATTTTGGCGTCTAGAACCGAGTTTGTTGAAGTTATCTAGTGCATAAAACATTCTTGATTATTTTGCATATTTTACTCTACTATACTTGTTCTTAGTGAATATCTATGTGCTTTACATCTTCTCTAATCTATTCATGCATCTGTCCATTCATCAGTCTACCATTCTAAACCTTTAACTTATTTTATTTTCTTTTATTCCATAACTCTAATTGATCCTTAGAATCAAATTTCTTCCCTGTGGGATCAATATCTTTTAAAACTACATCGCAACTGTATACTTGTAGTTATCATCATTTTTATATTTGATAAGCGGTACTGACAACACCTGTTCATATTTAGAACTTTTATATTATCAGTAGAAAAGTGGTGACACCTAGCTAGGTTAACCTCAGAACCCTCGATTTCGCCTCCAAATCCATGGTGACCTGATTCATCATCTATAATCTTCAAAACATGGTCCGGATCAATCCCCATCCTAGTAACCATTACAAACTCCCCTAAACTCTCGGACATGCATTTCAACACCCTTCTTTCCTCCATTCTAGAGTATATCATTCCCACCTTTGCTTCGAAGTTAGGCAAAGAGTTCATCTTCATGCTAGGCTTCAGAGCCAGCTCGTGAATGATTATGTCGTCCACCAACTTCTAGATATCCTTTAAGAACTCCTTACAGTTGTTTGTTCGATGCCCTACAGTAACATGATAAGAGTAGAAGTTATTCTTGTCCTCGGGCCTAAGAGGAGTGTAGTTCTTTGAGCTCTCCATTTTTTGAGCTCCATATCTTGGTGAACAAGAACCCAAGATTGGCCTTGTAGGGGGAAATCCCATGGTATTCCTCCTTAGACATTCGAAAAGTAGCCACATTTTCTGCCTGAACCATATGAACCGCAAGCTACTTTATCTTAACCTGCATGGGGTTAGACTAATTTTTCTTGTACCAGGGTTTACTGGCTGGCTACCTTATCACTTCATCCATATCATCACAACGCTCTATCTTCTCAACCCTCACAAATACCTCTTGTAATTGTTAAAGGACTCCGATCCATGCCTACTTCTATAAGGTGATAATGTGATATCTTGAAGTTTCACTATCATCTCTAGCAAACTCAAGGAAGCCTGACTTGTGTGGCCATCCAACACTCTAAATAAGACTTGAATTTTTCACCCAGACTTTACCTTACTACCTCTAGAATCTGCATTGTGGTGATAATTAGGGTGTTGAACCATAATGCTTGATAATTGCTTAAGAGAGATGATTCCAATCATAGACTATGTCAATGGGAAGGTGGCTGTACCACTCATTAACATAATTTCCAAGGGTGACAATGAAGAGCTTGACCATCATTCGATCATTTACCTTCAAGGCCCTCATCACATTCTAATAGTGCGTCAAATGGGCACGGGGTTCTGTAGTGCCTACATACTTCTCGAACTACGGCACTGTGAAGTTCAATGGTAATGTATTCTCATCCCTGAACACTAACTGTGCAGGGAACGTATTCATTTGACCTTGCATAGATGACCATCGTGGGTGGCCAAGAATTGCTGCCATAGCTCTGCCATCCCTGGTTCCTGGAGAACATTATGTCCAACTCCCGAATAGAAACCATACTGACTTCCCTAACTATATTACCCCTGGCTTTGAGACATCAGAGAGGGTGTGGGTTGAAACTATGAAAATATAGGTGCATTCTAACTCGAAACCGACAGTTGAGCTGCCCCCTTGAAAGCCTTGAAAAAATAAGATGTAGCTGGAAGAAGGCCTAATTTCTATTGACGCCATTGCCCATGGAACAAATACTAACTTGCTCGGTTGCCCCGGGAAGAACTGACTTCTAACTTGCGGTTAGGAAGTGCTCATGAAATTATACCTAGGCTGACTAACTTGCGACTAACCTTACCCCACCCAAAATTAATAAATTGCGAGAGTGGTGGTGACTGAGAACATTGTAGTGGAAGGAGAAGGTCCCCTAGGCATGGCTTAACCACCAATATTAAGAGTGATATCCAGATTGGACATCGCATCATTAGCCCTCTCCTCAAGCTGACTAGGTCTAACATAACGATTGATGAGTGACGCTAATTGATCACTATTTGCGAAGGCGTTTAAAATGGTTTCAATCTCGGTGCTCACCAATGATTGATTTGCTTGCGGGTTCTGCCCTATTAGAAGAGTCTGTTCATCCCCCACATTTTCTTCTTGTAAGTTTGCCATGCTATCTATTTGATTGAAACTGAATGGAGTGTGCTGGCCTAATTATGAACCCGAGTCTTTGCTAGAATCGGTGTACGTAACCCCTTCTAGAGTGGCCGCGATCGGAGAAATGTAGAGTAAGTGGTGAGCAGGCATTTTCTAAGCCTTTTGGTGAACATACTTTTTCCTAGCTGAGGTACATAGGAAGATCATCAGGTCATGTACATTAGATCATGATGTGTGGTAGATCCATAGGATGTTAATGTTATGGCTGCATACACTAAGAGTTAACATGCCATGATGCGAGATAAGCAGTGTGTTTGTCAATCCATTTGAAAAAAACTATGTTAGTCATTAGATAAGGTGATAAAATGCAGAAATGAAAGTCCCACCCATAGGGGAGGATTTGAAATTTGTACATTGTCAATGTGATAACATAACAAGAATGATGTATTGTAAATGAGATGAGGTGTCCAAGTCACCGTGTTGTAATAGGTTAATAATTCGAGATTTCGTACATGACTATATCTCATGAAATGAAAAGGTTCAATTGATTTCGGGTATGCAGTGACATACTCTGATGAAATCGCATAAAATATAAAGTGAATGAAAATAACTATTGTATGTAGCCATTAAATGGATGCTTCGGTTCTTTTTCCCAATTTAGGGCTGAGTTTCGGATGTTAGTGTGGTCATCAATATTTAAAGGTATGTGGTGATGCATGAATCATTGCCCCGTGTAGGTGGATCGTTTGAATGTGTTGTACACCTCGAATATTGGTAAAGTTTTTGAAATGAGTTCGCCCCAGGGATATCAGGTGATGTGGGAAAGTATAGCTTTTGCCCCATTTGCGCTATCTAGTATGTGTAATTGCCCTGCATGGGCTAGGAATCAGGTGCCAAGTGAGAATCACGCAAAAATTTGGGTATAAAGGTGTGTTTGCCTCACACGAGCTAAAAGTCAGACGTCATGTGGACATCACACTAAGAAGGGTAAACGATGTTTCATGATTCTAATTGGTCTCCTGTTGTCTTAGGGTGACACGATCTCGAGTGTCAACTAATCCTAAGCATGAGTGACACAAAATTGGCATCGTGATGATGTGAACATGCTATGTCCATTTTACATCGTTTTATCATCACGAGTGTGTGCGTTCAAGTGTCTGCACTAAGATTTGTGGTTAGCATGGTGTGAGCACGGGATTTTGTACCAGCTCGCATGTTTGATAATGATGGCTTTTCGAGATTTTTTATCCTTGGATCACATAATTTTCGACCGTCCGATGATCTTTAAATGGGAATTCTCCTCATTAAAAATAATGTTTGGGGCCCTAAATAAATATTTAGGACCATAGAAAATATTTAAAAGCCTCAAAGTGAAAATTTGAAGGCTTAAAATATTTTTAAGGGACATAAATAAATATTTAAGGATCCAAAAGAACTTAATTAAATCATGTATGTATTTTAAGAAAATATTCGTGTATGTGTGTGTGTGTGTGTGTGTATATATATATATATATATATTATTTTAAAAAACATATAAAAAATAATAATTATAATATGGACCAAAGAAATCCCAAAATCACCCTCGCGGTCGTTGAAAATTCCAACACCTTGTTGGAATTTCCAATGAGCCCGGTCTAACCCCAGCCCGAACTCCTATAAATTTTGAACTTTTTTAGATTGAAGGGGGTTTGAAATTTTCAGATAAAATTTCTATTTTCACGAGAAACAACTACAAAAATATTTGCTTTCAAATTTTCTTGGATAATTCGGATCCAAAACACATTTGGATTCCAAAACTTTGATTTTCAAATCAACTTTCTTTAATCTATTTCTGTTTCAAAAATCCTCAGATATTCTCGGGTCTAAAATAAATTTAGTACCCGAGTCTGATTATCTTTTGGATAAATAAACAGTTATTTTCCATTCAAATCACAATTAAATCAAAACTAACGAGGAACGCTCTTGGAGATCATACGAATACGCCGAAGTGGATTCACACCAAAAGGGTAAGCCTCTGAGTTCCTAGAATTGCGGATTCCGTGCTCATCGTCTGCTACTTTTTTTTTATTTTAGCTATGAAATTAGAATTTTTATTATTATTCTAAATGTTGTAATCATCTGTAATTTCTTTATTAATGGAAATTCATATTAGAAAACCCCCACGAAGGGAATACAAATTATTCCCGAATAACAGGACTCACATTTTGCCATGCAGTCATTTTCACTAATAAAAATTGACCAACATATGTGTAAATAAAAATGAACCATTTTATTTAAAATAAGAACTTAAAAACATTGATGATTTAATTAGGCCACACGAGCCTTCTCAAAATCAAATCGAACATGTGTAAATATTGTGCCATATCTCGTGCTAACCATTGTGGATGCAGGTTAGATGTATGCCTAGGATTTTATTTTCCTTCAGTTATTGCAAATATTATTTTTGGGAAATTTAATTAATAGATTAGGCGAGCGGTTGTATCCCCCGAGGTTATGTAACCTTTAATCTTTACTTTTTCGCGTTTATTTACCACTTTGTGTATGGATTTACTATTTTTTGCACATACGTTAAATCATGAATAATAACTTCAAAACGACTTAAGTGATAATATGCGCAATTAAGAAATACAATTTTCTATAGATGTAATATAGTGTGATCCCATAAGAAATAAGCAACTTATCCCGAGCCCGAATCTCTGTGTCTTAGTGGGCCGTGCCCCAGACGTTAAGCCTCACAAGACTCTAATTCCTGGAAAGAGCTAATCCAGGTTGTGACTCCACACTAAGAGACGGCGGATTTGGGTTCAACCAATCTAAAAAAGTTTTCGCTTTCTCAACCAAACCTTTTTCCAAATCCCCCGACCCTGTACTTTTTAAAACCCCGGTGGACCTCGCCTCTCATTCTGCGCTCTCTTAACCCATTGCTCCATGTCGTCCGCTCATAGTGGTGACTTTGCTGGGGACTTTTCTAAAAACTTATTTTTTAAAGGTTTTAGATTTTGGATAAGTGTTGAAAATTATTTATCACATTTTTCTGTATTTTCTTAATTATGACATATTCATAAATTCACATTGCAATAGAGAGGATTAGCCCTTAAGTTTAAGGTACCGTATTACCGCTAAGCTTTCTCTTGTACTAATCTGCCTCTTTGAGAAAAGATAGTACTTGAGCGGGTGAAGCACTTGTTGCCATATCGCATGTACCTCCCTCGTTAGAACCCATTTAAGGAGAGGCTTGGAGTGTATTTTAGTGCAACAAGAACCTTCTACATCAATAACCCATTTACAAACCTCATGTAAATAAACCATAGGCATTCTCCCTAAGTTGTTACCCAACAAATGACCATGCATTATATTTTTCTTGTAGGTGCGCTCCTTAGTATCTTCATGGTACTAAGACGAACCAAACTTAGGATAGAGACAAGCCAAAAACCCTACATGTGGGAGTTATATGGTTGGAAGATTGAATGTTACATGTTGTATGCTACGTGTTTACTACTTATCATTGTACAAATGTCATGCTAACCATGAATCTTAGTGCAGACACTCGAACACACACACACATAATGTTAACATAAGCATTTTCTCATGCCAAATCAATGTCATAAACACTTAGGGTTAGATGACACTCAAGATCGTGTTACCCTAGGATAACATGAACCAATTAGAATCATGAAACATCCCTTATCCCTTTTTCAGCAAGATGTCCACTTGATATCCGACTCTTGGCCCACAAGGGGTAATAACATATTCAACACATTACCTATGAGATGTCTATTCGATATCTAGCCTGCAAGGGGTAATAATATATCCCATAAATCACCTATGAGATGTTCACTCGACATCCAACTCATAGCCCACACAAGGCAATCACACATGCCAAAACAGGGCAAATACCTACCCCAATCATTTTTCCCACATCTCTTTGTGTCCCTACTGACATACTGACATCCGAACCTAAGCCCACACGGGGTAAACTTATTTCAAAAACCTTACCAAATTCTCAAGGGTATACATTTAATACCCGAACCATCCACCCACATGGGGTAGTGATTCATACATTACCTCATACCCTCAAATCGTGATGAACACATAAGCATCCAAAACTCCACCCTTATGGGGCAAAATAATCAAATCATTCATTCAATAGCTACATACGGTGGTTATTTTCATTCCAACCTCTTCATTCCATAAGATCTAGTCATAGTACGAAATCTCAAACTATTGACCTATTATCATACGGGTAACTTGGTCATCTCACTTACACCACTCATATTACGATGTCACACAAACATCGTACAAATCCAACCCATGTGTTAGATTTTCATTTCCACCTATTTTCATGTTTACCTAACGACTAACTTATTTGTTTCAAATGGATTGATAAACATTTTTATCCCACATCATGGCACGCTAACCTCTTGTGAATGCAGCCATAATATTAAACATCTCACGCATTTTTCACATCACGAATCATGTCATGGTCTGATCTTCTACTTGTTTATCGAAGAGGCTTGGAAAAGGCCTGTTCACCGCCTGGTCTACATTTCTCTAATCATGGCCAATCTGGAGGGGGGTTCCGTACACTGACTCAAGTGAGGAGTCGGGTTTCGATTCAGATTTAGTTCAACGTACATCTTTCATGGCCAATCCAATGGAAGAAAGTGTAGGGGAGGATCACCCTGTCCTTACAAGATAAAATTCGCAACAAACACATCAATCATCGATGAGTGCCAAGATCGCAGCTGCCTTGAACGCCTTTGCAAACAACGAACAGCTAGCTACGCTCATTCACTAACACACCGGGAGAGCTCAGAATGTGGTGTCCAACCTAGAGGTCACCCTTAACAATGGCGGTCAAATTAACTAGCCTGAAATAGGGGGACCTCCCACCTCACACATGGTGCTCCAACTTCTACTGCCTTTTATTAGTTCGGGGTAAGACAAAGTTAGCTGAACCAAAACCAGAATCAATCCTTCCCAGGATAACTTGGGCAGTCGGAATTCACACTAAGGCCTTTCTATCAAGGAATGACAAATAGCCTATTCCTAGTTGGAGTACATCAATGGCCTCATAATTTCAGGCACCTCAAATGCCCAACTTTACAGCATATCCCCAGGGGCAATATGGTTTCTATCCAAACACTGGGAACGCCATCCTCCAACAACTAGGTGTGAGTGATGACAGGGAACGATGGACTGAGAGTGCGCGATTTCATAGGCATGATCCACTAGGGTGTTTGAAAAAGAAGCACCGGGTCGGGGACCCAGAAAAAGGTTGGAAGAGAAAAGCGAAAATGTTTTAGATCGGTTTGAACCCGAATCTGCCGTCCCTTAGTGTGGAGTCGCCACCTATGAGGCTTAACATCCGGGGGATGGCCCACCAAGACACAGAGATTCAGGTCTGGGATAAGTTGCTTATTTCTTAAATGATCACATTATATTACATCTATAGAAAACCGTATTGTCTCAATTGTGCATATTCGCACTTAGGTCATTTTTAGAGTTTACATGCATGATTCACGTATAGAAAAAGCAGTAAATCCATCCACAATGCAAAATAATAAATCATCCACAAAGCAGAAAATAAATCATCCACAAAGCAGTAAATAAATGCAGAAAATAAATGTGGAAAATAAAAATTACAAGGCTTCAAAAAATCAGGGGATGCAACCACCCGCTAACCTATTAATTACATTTTCCGTGAAATATGTGCAATACCCGAAGGAAAAATAAAATCCTAAACATACATCTAACCTACATCCACAAAGGTTAGTACAGATGATATATCACATATGTTCGATTTGATTTTAGCGAGGCCCGTGTGGCCTAATTAAAACATCGACGATTTAAGTTGTTATTTTAAATAAAAATAGTTCATTTTTATTTACACGTTTGTTGGTCAATTTTATTAGTGAAAATGACCGCATGGCATAAGGTGAGGTCTGTTATCTAGGAATATATTTTAATTCCCTTCGTTGGGGTATTCTAACATAAAAATAAAAAAATAAAGAAAGAAATAAAGATGAAGGAGAGATTACAACATTATTTACATAAAAAGAAATAAAAATATTCCTAAGTCCACAAATAAAATCAGAAAAAGAGGAAAGTAGATGAAAGCAAGAAATTCGCAGCTCTAGGAACTCAAAGGCTTACCCTTGTGGTATGAATCCACTTCGGCATATCCGTTTGATCCCCGAGAGTGTTCCTCGTTCGTTTTTGTCGTTAATTGTAGTTTAATTGGAAAAATAAGTGTTTGATTGAAAAATAAAGTGTTTATTTATCCAAAAGATAATCAGACTCGGGTTTTAAATTTGTTTTAGACCCGAGAATATATGAGGATTTAAGAAGAAAAGATGAAGAAATTTGATTAAAAGATGAAGAGATTTGGGATCCAAAAGTGTTTTGGATCCGAGAAAAAAAAAGAAGTAAGAAATATTGTTTGTATTTTTTTATCTGACAGAGAGAATTTTCTCTAAATTTTCTAGCCCCCTTCAATCTAAAAAGGTCTGACTATTTATAGAAAAAAGTCTCGAAAAATCCAAAAAGGTAAGTTTTTCTGGCGAGGCCTCGTCAGGAGGCTTGGCGAGGCTCGCCAAGGTCTGGCGAGCCTCGCCAGGGTCTGCCAAGGCTCGCCAGACCACTGGTGAGCCTCGCTAGGCCCGTGGCGAGGTTGACCAGCCCTCTGGCGAGCCGTGCCTCGCCAAGTATAGGTGAGGCGGGCTCCGGATCTGGCTTCCGGTTGTGTTTTCAAATTTTTTTTATTTGTTTTTATATCTTTTAGTTAATTTTCTGAATTAAAGTCTTTTTAAATTCAGAGATGAGGAAGACTCCCATATGAAGATCATCAAACTGTAAAAAATCATGTGATTTGAGGATAAATATCTCGAAAAGCCATCATCATTGAACGCATGAGCTGGTACAAAATCCCGTGCTCATAGCTACCCCTCATGTGATAATTGTTGGTTGTATAACTAGTATTATCACATGAAAAGAGTAGAGGGATTGAGAATATACCTAACTGGTGCGGTTGGTGACTTCTTGTTCCCAATTGGTGATAACTTAGGCCTTCCTTTCTAGTGCTGCGTCTTCATAGGGTTGTCCATTTCTTTCTTTAGAATCCCTTAGGTACTTGAAGCCCCTTATGGGCGGGTCGATCGTTTCTTTCTGCAGTGTCCCTTTAATGGTTGGCAACCATTTCATTCTTCGGTTGATACTATTTTATTCTTCAACCATGAGATAACCGTTACCTTCTTCAGGTATGTTTTGTATTTCCTTAACAGGATGTTGACTTGTTTCCTATGACAAATTAGAGAAAAGATAATGTTAATACATTTGATGGTGAATGTTTTAATTATTTGATTGAGTTTATGTGAAGCAAAAATTTTTGCCCCTTCAATTAAAACATGATAAATAAATAAGTTTAATAGAAATTCTGGGATGTCCCAAGAATTGCTCTGTTATTTTAGGAGGCTTTTGTTGCAATGTTGACTTTAGGCTTGAGTGGGCCATCGTCTTGTTTGTGGGTTCCTCATGTGGCGGTAGAGGTTCTTGTTTATCGGGATAGTATTGACCTAGTTTGGCATCGTCTTTACCTGTAAATGATGTGATGCGAATGTAATGTATGCATGAACAATTTTTATCATATGATGTATGTTCATCTGTTGTAGGTGTCATGGGCTTTGTTCATTGAAGAGCCTTCTCTGGTGCTAGTGCATGGTTTCCCTTAGGGTTTGTCTTGTTAGGGATTCCATGGATGACTCCCTCGAAGCGATGACCATGGGTTCTTTGAATCAGATTCGAGTTTATAGCTTGGATCTGTTTTGAGGAAAGTCTGGATGAATCGTTGATCTCGCGTTGTGTCGGTGATGATCGCTTAAAAGCCGTTTGCCTGAAGTGTTGAAGGCATATGATGCCTATTACCTTTCCGAGGAGGAGATGATGAACTTGATATTGGTTCTAATTTCTGCATAGATCGCCCTTGCTGGTTTTCAATCTATCGAACTTTGTCCTAATTTTTGCCTGGACCGCCCTTTCAGGTTTTCAATCCAGCTGACTCATTTTTCTTTATTATATATTTTTTTATATTTGATGTTTACTTGCGACATTCTACCATTGGCATGCAAGCAATCAAAATAAACATATGCATAAAGATTCAACAAAAATGACAATTCATTGATGAACTTAACAGGGGTATAAATGTTTCAAATGATTTGACTCCTGCCATCAATTAGCCTTTTTAGGTTTTCTAACTAATGTGGTTCTCTCGATGTCCTAAATTTTGCCTGAGCCGCCCTTTTCGGGTTTTCAACTTAGTGGACTATTCTTTTTGTGGTTTTGAAAAGAAGCCCTAATTTTTGCTCAACTAACCAAGTGTTAATTGACAGGCTGATTACAAATTTATTCTTTTTTTTTCAAACTGCTTTTTAGAGATTTAATTCTTTCACCTATGCATGATAGCAATTGTGTAAGACTTGGTGGATTTGGTAGATCAGTCACCGTTTATGTCCACGACTTCATTTGTTATCTTGTTCAGCATCTCTGGTCGATTGGTTGGTGCTCACGCCGCTTTGCTGGCTTGAGGTGTATGTGATGATGAGTTTTGATCATTGGCGTTTCCTTTGATGGTGCGATGATTGCAAGTAGTAGCGTGTCATGCGAAGAAGTTATTGACGTGTTCGCAATCTAGCTCCTTTTTTTATCTTTAGTATTGACCTTTGTTTGATTGTTCCATGAATTATGGTGATCCGTGTGATGGAGTTGTTGACATGTTCGGCAATCTGTCTCCTTCTTTGTGACATTGCGTTGGTTGTTCAATCCCATGAATGGTGGTGGTGGAGTTGTTGACGTGTTCAACTATCTGCCTCCTTCTTTGTGATGTTGCACCGGTTGTTTGGTCTTGCGACTGGTTGTGATGAAGTTGTTGACGTGTTCAACGATTTGTCTCCTTCCTTGTGATGTTGCGCCGGTTTTTTGGTCTTGTGAATGGTTGTGATGGAGTTGTTGATGTGTTCAACGATTTATCTCCTTCCTCGTGATGTTGCGCCGGTTGTTTGGTCTCAACTTGATTGGTCAACATTTTTGGCCTTATTCTAGCTCTGATCCTTTTGTTCTTTGCATGAGTCGTTCTCTTGGACGTTTCATGCTTGGAGATCTTTCCATTGATCTTTCATCATTGTATGATGAGGCTTTAATCTTTGCATGCTTCATCCCCTTGATTGAGTCAGTGTATATTTCGTGCTTGGAGATCTTTCCATTGATCTTTTGTCATTGTATGATGAGGCAATTGCTATCACACGTTGTCTATGTACATGTATTTATCTCTCACTTTCTCTCAAGAGTCAAATCATTTGAATTTTTGGGGAATCCATTTATACCCAAATTAATTTCATGAAATGATGTGTCACATGTACTAAAAACATTATGAATATGTTTATGAGAATGCGTGATGTCATTGATAAAATATCAAGCAAATAAACAAAGTTCAATTTATTCAACAAATAATTCAAAAGCCCCATGGGCAAAGTAGCTGAAAGCTAAACATTACATACTCTTCCCTCATGCTAAGTCCCCCCATAGGTGTCCATGGACTCGAAGTGCTCCATCCGTTCTACCTTCTCAAACACTTCTTGATAGCTAGAGAAGCTATCAGATCCGAATTTGTTCCTGTATAGTGGCAGTGCACCGTCCAGCAGCTTTGTTATCATCTCCGGTAGGGTCAAACGAGTTTGTAGCCTGACTTGTGTAGCCATCCAACGCGTATAGTAGGATTTGAAGTTCTCACCCTGCCTTTGCCTTATAGCCTCCAAATGTTGCATTGTGGTTTCCATCTGAGAGTTGAAACCATAATGCTCCAGCATAGCTTGAGCGAGGCTA
>CATIWQ010062715.1:0-16889 GCA_949673415.1 Euphorbia schlechtendalii | reverse complement strand
TTTTTATACTTCATATAAAAGATTTCACGTGGTATGTAGTTGTTTTTTATGCAAATGCAGATACTAGGTAAATCTTGGGAGTAAAATGATCTAAAGTGGAATTCTATGAAAAACGAGTGAAAAAGGTGCAAAAAGATGCGTGGAACTTAAAGATTTAGCTTAGGATCGAAGCTGTCATAGATCGGTGAAGTTACAAGGAGAATTCTGAAGAAAAATGCAATTCACGGTTGCGACACTCATTCGCGATCGTGAATTGTTCTTCTTCAAAACAGAAATCTACCAATCAAAGATTCACGGTCACGACTTGGATAGTTTTCTGGTTTAATCTTCTGAATTACCAATAGCCAGATAAGGACGATCAACTGCTATCAACTACCAATGAATAGACACCTATCAGAAATCAACCAATCATGAAAAGGTGCCTATCCATTGTGGATTAGATTGAAGCTTCTTAACCAATCACAATGAAGTGATGCAATCATTCACCAATAAACACGACTCTTTGTATGGATAGACGCAACCCTTCGAACTCTATAAATAGGTCTCCAAACCTTACAATTTTGGGTAGCAACAGCAGTGAGACTTAGGTAAAATATTAGAGTGCATGAGAGAAATATAGTGTGTATAGATAGAGAATTCGCTACGTTCATAAGTGTTAGTGAGAAAATGTTTAAGTGATTCGATTCCTTGTTTAGATCACTAGATTTCTCTATATTCTCGAGCGATTGTTGTATAAGTGTACTTGCAAATCACTTATCAATAAAAGTTTTTGTTCTTCAATATTCATTTGTTCGATATTCGCAAAAAATATCATCCTAGAGGAGGTTCTGTAGGGGCTGAGACCGAATTCAAAGCAGACAAAGGAATTGCGGGAATTGACGACTCCCATTAAAGAATGGATACGGTTTGATCAACTTTAGCTTTCACTTGCATACCTTACAACTTTGGTTTACTTTCTACTTATACTTTCTATTTTGATGTTTATGATATGTCTATGTGTCATAATGCGTATTTCGTGTTAAGTCTTTTATATTAATCAAGTTATATGCGTTAGAGTTAATTTTAAGAGTAGTTTCAGGGTTAACAATATCATGTATAATCATTGGATCTATGATATAACGGGTTTAGTGAGCCAACATTTTTGGAATGGTAACTTGCTAAATGTGGCTATGTGAGAGCGACCCGTAATAAGCATAGTATTGACATTGTCCAGGTTTATATAATTTTCTTAATTCGTTTGCGCTAGGTTTAGAAAATTTATTTCATGTGTCGCTCTGCAGTGAATAATTAAACATCTAGGTATTTTGAATCGAGTCTATTAGATTAGTTTAGTGAATCTTAACATCTTTGTTAAACTTGCATGTTTTCTCTGCTATCCTTATTTCGTAGGTAAAATCTATATATTTAAATTCTCTAATCTTTCATATCTATATTAACTCATTCTTCATTCTAAACCTCCTATCCAAAATATCAATATATTTTATTTTCTTTCTTTTATTTTCCTTGTTGATCTTTAGAGCTAGTCCTTCCCTGCGGGATCGATATCTTTTAAAACTACATCGCAATTGTATACTTGCAGTCATCATCATTTTTCTATTTGATAGGAGGTACTGACAATACCTATACTTTAAGCGAACAAGTTTTTGGCACCATTAATATATAGCCAAACTCTTTGCGAAAAAGTTATTAAACTTATCAGTAGAAAAGTGGCAAACACAAGCTAACAAGCATCGAGTTGAGAGGAGTTTTGCAATTTGAGATTTTATGTTTATTAAACTCAAACCCTATAGGCAGCAAAGCATGGATTACCATTCCAATCACAAGTTCGCTCTACTTTACACTTCGGTCCCTATGAAGTTGAAGATAGAATAGGCTAGGCTGCTTATACTAGTTGGTTTATCCATTCACCTAGTTTTCCATGTATCATAGCTCAAGAAAATGATTTTGGCGAATGTACAGATTGGAGATCCGGTTGAAGCAACTCAGTCACCCAAGCTGGTTGTAGTATTGCAGAGGAAACTTGTAAATAGGGGAAATGCTATTGTAGTTATGAGGGGACGACGTTCTACCCGCACGGTCACCGCGAGGCCCCTACCCCGTGAGATAGAGCATGCACTTTTTTCCGATAAGAAAATTGCTGTGATTTTTAGTTTAAAGAAAGGAACTTGTTCGTGTGACAAGTTTAATAGACTCGAGATCAGAACCTCTAGCCTATGGAACTTAGCGTCACCACTCGAATCAGCTCTTCCAAGAAAATTTTGTACGGCTTAGATCTATTAAGCCTAAGCGATACTGTAATTTAGAGATTCGGGTCCAGGATGAGTTACTTACTTCGTTGTTATTTGAGTTAACATTATTCCCTTTTGGAAACCAAACTTATGATATTTCATTTCAATCTAGATGTTTTTGACTTATGCTTTTTTGTTATTTAGCGTCCATGTAGAAAGCAGTAAATAAAGTGCGAGAAAATAAACACGTAGGAAAGTAAATCCGCCTAATCTATGGGATTAATTACATCTTGGGATGGGGGATTTACAAATTGCCTAAATACATCGATATCTAACAAATGTTACATTTGATAAATGCGATACCTGAAGGAAATTAAACCCTAACAAACATCTATCTTAAACTAATTGCATCCACAAAGGTTAGCACATGGGATATTCCACAATACAGATATGTACCATGGGTACCATATATGCTCGATTTGGAGTTTGGCAAGATCTGTGTGGTCGAGATAAAAACATTCGAGATTTCGAAGTTCTTATTATATAAAAATGGTTCATTTTTATTTTCAACTATGTTTGTCATTTTTATTAGTATAAATGCCGCATGTTATATTGTGGTAGACATGATGTATGCCCTTGAGGCAATTAGGGCTATATATATTTATTAGCTATAATGTACAAACAATTTTGAATTATTAATAATAATCAAAGGCATTTTGTTACTTGTCAGTGCTTCTTTTTAATTGTATCTCGCTAGTATCATATATATTTGGATATGTATATGCACATTGATGAAACAAAGTCCGTGACTAATTCATAACGTAAAAGTTCAAGGACATAGTGGGAGCTATGTGGAGTGAGAACTGCACATACATGTTACTATGAATAGTCTAAATATCCCTAGTCGTAGTTCTATTGAGACTGGACATCAATGGAGCGGATAGACTAGCATGTGTAGGCTTACTCCTTGGATTAGTTCCAAGTGGCCCATCTCACAAGCTGAAGATGGTACCTTGAGTTAACAAATGAATGTATTCGGGTAATACATTGGAGACCGCCATAAGGCAGACACTTGGAAATAACTATATCCATGTGTTGGTGTCATGTCTTATTGCAGTAGCAGTACGAGTATCCTCAGACCTGAGATACCGATTACCTTATATGTAAGAGTTTCTATACTTTGGGTCATACTTATTCATACCCTGGCGATCAGAATGACACGGGTGATTACAAGTATAACGATGACCACATGTTGGTATGCTGTGTAGTCAAGATGTGATCCATGGCTCCTGATATAGTAATATAATGGAGATGTACCTTAGGGCTTCTTGTTGAAGTGACACACTCATAAACCTCTGATTAGAGTATACGATTGATGGAATGAGTTTCTAGTCAATCAACATACAAAACCTCTAAGTGGTGTTCTTCGTGAACAAGTCTAATTCCAAGATAGCTACTACTATTTCATGAGCTAACACTTAGTCAGAGCTCAATAAACTGGATGATACTTAACCTGATAGAAAGAGTGTATTGTACTGGTTACTACTACAGAACCGGATGAAGTCACAGGCACATGATGTTCCAAGTATCGGGGGATCATACGCCTTTGCTAGAAAGCCCATTTGATCATCTAGAGCTATCAGGTTCCATAACAGTCTGGAACACTGACCCTAAAGGTTCCCGTACGGGAAGCCAAGTTTAGGTTAACCTGTAGTGGCTCTATACTTTGGGATCCTATGAGGTCACACATTTTGGGTCTTTATAGGACCATGTAAAGAACTTATGGACTGGGTCTATACCGAAAATACAAGTTGTGAAATCAGTGATACGAATTATTAATTGGTTTAACCAAAATTAATAATTAACAGAAATAATGAAAAGATAGGGAAAATGTTGCATGAAGCGAGCATGGGATTTTTCTCGTTGCAAGTGGTCCCAAACCGAACACGGGTTATTTAAAGTGGGGTGTGCACAGCTGCCCCGAGAGCAACAGGCTCGCGGGTAGCAAGCACGAGGGGATAACTCGCGCGCGCTAGTGGGCTACAGGCCACGAGTGCTGTCACAAGGTAGCGCTTGTGCTCGTTGCGTGCAAGCCCGTAAGATGCAGATTGCTGCATAAGGTAAGCCCACTAGGGCTTGCCTTGTGGCAGCTGAGGGTATCCATACCCGCGCGGTTGACCCGCTATACATGGGATGGGATTTATCCCATCCCATGTAGAGTTTTAGGGGGAATCTATCACTCCCCCTTTTTCCCTATAAATAGGCTTCAAAGCCTCTCATTATTTACACACACCAAAAAGCTTTGAGCTTATTTTCTCTCTTATTTCCTCTCTCCTCTTCTTTTGTTGTGCAAGATCCTCCATGAGTTTCTCTAAACAAATTAAAGAGTTCTTTTAGAAGGCTCAAAGTTTAAACGAGCTTTCTGTTTTGGATTTTTGAATTGATTTATAAGTAATCTAGCAACTGCTATTGATCGACGGTTTCTACCTCTTCGAGGTTTTGGTTGGTGAAGATCTGTGTGGATCAAGTCATAGAGGCTCTCCTATTTTGGAAGCTTGTGCTATCGAAATTGCTCGAAAGGGAACGCCGCTACCAAAAGAGAGATCAAACACGCATCAGCTGGTAATGCTTTAATCTTTATATGCTAGATTTCTTTTATATGTTTTATAAACCTAAAAGCATCTATGGAACGGATGACACGAAGAGATGGGGTGTTTAAGGTTGAGAGGCGCGGTCCACTGGGGTGCTTAAGGTTGAAAATAAAGGGTACCAGGTTGTGGACCCAGGAAAGTTGATAGAGAAAGCAAAAAACATTTTTAGATTGATCATACCCGAATCCACCATCTCTTAGTGTAGAGTCACCACCTGGATTAGCTCTTTCCAGGAACTAGAGTCCTGTGAGGCTTAACGTCTGGGGGACGGCCCACTAAGACACAGAGATTTAGGTTCGGGATTAGTTGCTTCTTTCTTATTTGTTGAACCCAAGTTATTAGCTACTTCATAGTACTGTGCAATTTTGGAAATAGCAAACTAACTAGGAGAGCGAAATTAATTGAATACTAAGTGGACTCTTAATTAATAAGACTAACAAAAGTTTATTCAAGGAAGAATAGCTCAGTATTGTTAGATACTTAATTAAGTGATGACTTAGAGTAAGAAAAGCTGGCATGCTGAGTAATACATAGTTTGGAAATTATATAACTCAGCTTGTGCTGAGTTCTTGGTTTTACTTAATTAAAAGCACGTTTTCAATTGACACGTAGAGACTAAATGACATGTACCACTAACGATATCTATGATGGAATGAAATATTCTCTTAGTAACTTTTAGGCTAAAAGGCGCTGAAATTGAGAAAGATTCCTGTGGTCCTCACAAAGCTAAATGTTAGTACGGTAGTCAGATATTCTCCGCTACAGTCCAAGTAAACAGAATGTTTGTTATGCGCTGCATCTCAAGTGTCTCTGTGCATTTCTACCAACGTCAGCATTGTCATCCAACGGGAAGACTCCACATTGCAATTTAGCACACCTCTTTCAAATCCAGATTTCTTGAAGACAAATGAGAATTTATCAACGGAATATTATTGCGCCTCAACATTCAAATTCCTATCTCTAAATGTCTTGAAATCTGTCTCCAACGGGAAGATTCGAAAGATCAAAGAGATGAGAAATTGAAGATCAACAATCTCGTAAAGTTTGCAACGGCTAATTCCCAAAGCTTTATAGTATAAATAGAAGAATGAAGCAGACGTTCAAACTTGGTGAATCACGGTGACTTTTTTAAGAGCAAAAACTCTGAGCAATTTTCTTCTACTTCCAAAGAAATTCCTCAGCAAGCAATCGAGTAAACATTAATAGCTTAATCAGTTTATAATAGAGAGAAACTTAGATTAACATTGTAAGGATTCAACATTTCTATAAGTTGAATTCAGTTTGCATTCTTAGTTATAATCTGAGTGTCAGTTTGGGAAGGATACCTAAACTGAGTTGAGTGGTAGTTAGAAAGAAAGGTACTTTCTGTAATTGTGTCTACCTGCTGTAAAGGCTTCTCCACCTATTGAAAGAACGAATCACTAGTGGATTAAATCTCGGTGATGGTATCTGGGGACTGGAGGTAGGCTAGGGGCCGGACCAGGATAAAATCTCAGGTGTAATCGTTATAACTGTAAGCGATTTGCTTTATCAGCAATCTGGTCATTCATATCTCTCACTATCACTTTGTTGCTTGTTAACTAATCTATGCTGAGTAAGTTTTATTCAGCTATGGATTGAAGATAAACTGTGCCAGCGAAGCTGAGCATTTTATACAGTTTTATATTGCACTCAGCATGTATATAAAAAAACTGAACTTGGCGAACAAATCTGAAAAAGCTTAAAAGTAACCAAGATAACGCATTCACCCCCCTCTGCTATCATTATTAGCCTATTTACGGACCAACATTATTGGATCACATTATTTACATCTATAGATTATCATATTTCTTAATTACGCATATTCGCACTTATGTCATTTTTTCGAGTTATTATGCATGATTCACATATATTTGAAAGCTGTAAATCCTTCCATAAAGCAGTAAATAAATGCGAAAAGTAAAGATTAAAAATTACAAAACCTCGGGGGATGCAACCACTCACCTAATCTATTAATTACATTTCCCAAAATATAATTGAAATTGCAATACTCGAAGGAAAATTAAAATCCTTAGCATACATCTAATCTTAATCTACCTGCATCCACAAAGGTTAGCACAGGGTATATTACAACATATTACATGTATGCTCGATTTTGGCTTTAGCGAGGCCCTGTGGCCTATTGAAAAATCATGGTAATGGATTTGTTATTTGAAATAAAATAATTCATTTTAGTAACACGTTGGTTGCTCGTTGTAATTAATGAAATTGCTCGCATGGTAAAATAGTGGGGGCTGTTATCCGGTAATATATTTTTATTCCCTTCATGGGGGTATTCTAGCATGTATCTCCATTAATAAAGAATTTATAGATGAAGAAAGAAAATTACAACATTTGGGATAAAATAGAATAATAAAAATCCTAGGTCCACAGAGGAAATCAGAAGAAGAAATAGCTGACAATGAACATGGAATCAGCAGTTTTAAGAACTCAGAGGCTTACCCTTATGGAGCGAATCCACTTTGAAAATATCCGCTCGATTGTAGGAAGTAGTCCTCGTCATCTTTTAGTTTAGGTTGTTGAAAGTGTGATGTAAATCTCAAAAAATGGTTGCTTGATTCTCGAAATCAGTTCCAATTCTAAAAGTTATATTTTTCTCTGAAAATTTTATTTTGTCGTGACCGAAAATTCCTCAAATATTTATAAGGAAAATCCTGAAAATCCAGAAAAGGCAATAAATTCTGGTGTTTCGGTATTTCACGATTTTTGTATTTTTCATGTATTTTTATATTTTTTGTATTTTTAATTAATTTTTGAACTAAAAAGGAAAAATTAATTTATTTTATTAAAAAGTCCTTTTAATTTTAGAGACGAGGAACACTCCCATTTGAAGGCATCTAGATAATCAATAATTGTGCGATTCAAGAATAAAATCATGAAATGCCATCATCATCGAATGTGCGAGTTGGTACAAAATCCCTTGCTCATAGGTGCCCCTCGTGTGATCGCTACTAGTTAAATAGCCAGTATGATCACACGAAAAGAGCGAAGGGATCAAGAAAAATACTTGACCGGTGCAGTTGGTGACTTCTTTATCCTCGATCTGTGACGACATGGGCCTTCCTTTCGGGTGTCGTGTCTTAATTGTGTCATTCGTTTCTTTCTTCGAAGTCCCTTGATGTTTAATGCCCTTTGTGGGCGGGTCCGGTGTGGCCCTTATGTGCCCCTTGTGGGTTTGTTTGTTGGAATTACCAGATTAGGTTGATTGAATCTATTTCAAAGGCAAACCAAATTAGATTTCTGTTATGTTTCCCTAGTAGGATATTGACTTGTTTCCTGGGACAAATCGGAAAAATATAATGTTGACACATTTTATACTTAATGCTTTAATTTTGTTTGATTGAGTTTATGCGAAGCAAATATTTTTCCCCTTTAATAAAAAAAATTAAAACATCGAGAAATTTAATGAGATATGGAGATATCAGGGATGTCCCGTGCATTGCTCCGTTGTGTTAGGAAGCTTTTATTAGAGAATGAAATTAGGTGGGGCCCACCTATTTTCTTTATAAATATAACTCTCCTCTCTTTATTTTCTCACTTTTCACTCTTATTCTCTCTCTCTAAATATTTCCTCTCTTCCTTCTCTCTAGAAAAGATGTTGTCGAAGTTGGCTGGAAGGCATCTCCATTTCCCATCGAGTCTTAGTCCTTAGCCTACTAATCAGGCTGGCATTTTCTCTATCGACATTGATGTCGCATATGGCTTGAGTGCGAGGAACACCATGTTGGGGTTCACTCCTACCACTCCTATAGAGACATTTGATCCTATATTTCTCAAATCGAGGTATTTACTAAAAAACATTTTTGTTTCTTTTTTCTAGATTTATTCACCTTTATGTTGTTTAGGGAGTAGAATTGAACTGAAACTTGAACCATGTCATGGAATTTTAGTTTAGAAAAGTGCAAAAATTAGAAAAAAAAAGTTAAATTAGGGTCCGCCGGTGGCGAGAGCCCTTGGGGCTCACCAAAATTTTCCATCGATGCCCCTCGGGGTCTCTGTTATTGTTAACTTAATTTAAAATTTTGTTGGTATATTTTATTTTTATGTTTCCGGCGATGCCCCTCGGGGTCTCCACGAAACGTGTCTTATTTGACTTTACTTGTAATCCCCTACACTTCGTTACACGGGCGGGTATTCTACCGTCCAAACCTGGTGCTATCATTCTTCCTCTTGTTCAGAGCTTATTCAGGCCATCGAGGCTACCGGGCTTGGTGACCTGGTTCGGTCTTTGCGGCCCATGTTATTACCATCCGCAATATCTATCTCATTGGCGCAGAGATGGTACGACATCTCCCACACTTTTCATCTTTCAATCGGGGAGGTCACCATCACCCCGTCTGATGTGGTAGCGATCACAGGTCTGCCTTATACTAGGATTGTGATTCATTTTGATGCTTTCTTGGAGAGGATCTTCAAGACTCCTACTGCCTGTCAGCACGTCAGAGATTTGTTCGGTATTGTTTCGAGAGGCCAGGCATTACGTTATAGCGTGCTAGTCGAGTATTGGACCGGTCGACGGTCTATTTCGGTTGTGGAGATTCCATTATACGTCTGATCCTTTTTGATCACCCTGCTGAGCGTGACCTTCTTCTCGGTCTCGAACAGTGAGATCAACTACGGGTTGATCGAGCCCTTGGTAGATTTGGACAGCGTTAGTGGCCTTAACTGGCCCCGGGCGATCTTAGCCCAGATATATTTTGCTCTTGATCTGGTTACGAGAGCTCACTTGAGGTCATTGCAATGCTACTCCATGGTTTTCCAGGTAGCGTTTGTTCATTTTACGATTTGCAAATACCAGTTATTTTTTATTAACCTTGAATGACTTTTTGATCTTGCAGGCATGTGGGCTTTCTTTTAAGGTTTCCTTCCCCCCCATGGTTTGTCGATGCTCCTGATGACACCCCTTGCATGGCCCATATTCATTCGGCTTTCGAGGGAGACGTATTGGACTTCGTAGGCTATTATCAGTACCTTTGATCAGACACTCGAGCAGGTGAGGATCTTTGTTTTGAAAGATAGGACTACATTCATCCTTTACCCGGAACTCACACTGTTTTGACTTTGCTGTTTCTTTTTAGGTGGACCGCCACCCCTAGAGGGGGCTCCCTAGCTATCATATGGCGAAGGAGATCAAGAGGGAGGTGGACCAGTATCACTTTATTTTGGAGGGACATAGGACCTGCGAGTGGTACCTAGGTGAGCTTATCCAATTCTAGTGGACCAAGCCAGTCGCTGAGAGATGCATCCCTCCTACGCTTCCTACCAGACTGTTCTAGGCGTATTTAGTGATCAACGACCCTGAAGAGAGGCAGCTGTTCTTCGAGGAGCATGGTGTGAGGCTCATTGGTTAGTGAGGCGATTACGAGGAGTTCATTCAGGAGAGGCTGCTCCCACTTCATCTACCGACCCAACCCAAGGTAGCGCGACCCCCTGCACGGTGCGGCAGTCAAGGAGTTGACGGTTCTATCGCGGGTGCTAGTGACACCAGTGTAGGTCGTTGGGTACGAGGGTTGTGTTAACCATTTTATTTTTATTGACCATGTTTTTTATCATTTATCTTCCCCTGTAGGAGGTCGCCCGGAAGAGGGCCCATGTTCCCGATTTGAATGCTTCGGCCGGGGGTGTGAGCACATCTTCTTTCGGTGTCATTGAGGGAAGGTTTGCGATTCCTCTTAACTCATCTTTTTTATGGGTTTTACGGGGATCGAGAGGCAGGTGCCTCTCCCGCAGAGCTATCACACATTGGCTTATGATCCTTCTAAAGCCACTCATATGTGAGTCTTTAATTAAACATCTTGCCTTCAACTGTAGTGTACCAGTTTCGGGTTGTTTGACGTTTGTTTATTCTTTTTGAAGGTTGCATGTGAGGAGATGGATCGAGTGGCCAGACATTCCCTTTCATTGAGGGATATGATGTATCTGCAAGATGGAGTTACACGCTTATGTTCCTTTTCCTGACATGTTTTATGCTTGACTTTGCATGTAAGCATGAAATGTTATGTTTTTATGTATATCGTTATAATTTTCGTTGTATATTTCTATGATTGTAGGTGATGGCGGTGAGGGGTGATGAGTACGAGCAACGTTACCAGGAACTCGACGGTCATTTCTGGGCGTTGGATATTTGTCACCAGGACTTGGATTCTCATTACCGTGGCTTAGATACTAATCATCAGGACTTGGGTGCTCACTACCAGAGTCTGGACACTCGCTATCAAAGTTTGGAGGCCTAGCATCAGGAGTTGTTGTAGCGGAATGCCGTAGTCGTTCACGCTCGAGTAGATGAGCGAGTTGCTACCTTGAGTTTTTCCCACTCTCTTGGGTTTGACCTCGATTCTCTACTTGACAAGCCAGACACCAGGCTGTTACTTACCCATGATTGGGATGCGGCTTTCTCCATACTCCATAGCCTCCTCCTACATCTAGTCTAGCCGATGGTGCTTCCGGGAGTCTATGTCCCAAGGATTTTGAGATATCTACTATGGCGCCTTGAGATTTGGTGGGTGGAGATGATGTATAGGTGACGCTTGCGTAGGAGCACTTATTTTGCTTTAGTTTTGTTTTCTTTCTTTTTGACCTGGATCTTTAGATAGACTTTTCTTGTAGACTTTAAAAAAAACTTGGATTTTATGAAAGAAAAGAGGACTTTGGCCAGTGCGTGCCGGGTCTTCACCTTTTGTGTTTTTGTTTTATGGATATGCTTGCATGTTTGTGAATGCCTTGTATGTGTGCATGAATGAATGAATATGTTATGCTAATGTCTATGGTTGATGTGTGTAGGCAACACCAGTTTTGAGGGATTTCTTGTAGTTCTTTCTCGTCGATGTCGACGTATAATGAGCGGCTTAAGGCTTTTCTTCGCACTATTTGGTGGCTTGATTGGTGAAAGCTTGAGAGCTTTGGGCTGCGAGGTCTTCAATACCTTGCTTCCAAGCCTGTGAATACGACCTTCATTCGTGTTGTCCTGAAGTTCTGGGATCATGCTACCCATGTCTTCCGTTTTACAGACTTTGAGATTTACCCTTAATCGAAGAATATCATGCTATCCTAGGGCTTTTCTTTCCGGAGAACCTAACCTCGTCATTCCCGGTGAGGCTATCTTTTGCATTCCCTTCCTTTTAGTTCGAAGGTGAGGATAAGCTACGAGGCTTGTGAAACTTGGAGTCAAGCAGACACTTTCTATCAGCTCCTCCTAACGTCGGAGGTTTTCGAGTTGATGTTGTTCTTAGTTTTTGCGAGACTACACCCAGCTCTCATCTGGCATGGCCCTCTATGGTGGCCCTACTTATTCTAGCGAAGTACGTTTGAGGAATCGGAGTACGTTTGTGGAGTCGGAGCAGTTGCCCCGTTCCACTTGCTATCGGTTATTGACCCACTCTCTACAGTTCTTTCTCCCGGCATTGGCTCTAGCAAAGAGCTTGGTTCACCTGGATGCTGCTTTAGTGAACCCAGACTTAGTGGGTGACCACTTTTCCTTGCTTGATGTGATTTTCCTTTTCACCCCTTTTTCTTTGTGATTTTCGCTACTTATTTACACGAAATTCTATTAGGTGTGGTTGTTGGAGAAGCTTTGCTTGACCGCCGATCCTCGCTTGGGGAAGGTTCGTATATTCCTTCACATTATGGTCCTAGGGGTTTCGTTAGGAAGGACCATACTGAGTGAAGAAGCTTGGATTGAGATTCTAGGACCTTATCGAGCCTTCGAGGTCCACTGGCTTAGCCCTTGGTTGGAGATTCCGTTTGTGGCTACAAACGTTCATGATTCTGGCGTACTGCTGATGAGGTTATTTGGTGTCACCTCCTGTTCTCCTTCTCACCTGTGTAGGCAGTACAAGTGCTAGCAGCGAGTTCCATGACTTCTATGTTCTACCCATGTCCATGACTTTGATCCTAGCACACCTACAGTTCTTGCACTGGATCACAATGCCCCAGAGACCACTGACACTTATGAGTTCTATCATGGGTGGCTAGGTGAGATCAAGAGTCTTCCGGATGTAGATCAGGATGTTAAGGTATCCCGCGAGTGAGAGAGGGATGAAGATGGTTTAGACGCACTTCCTCACACTTCGAGGAAGCATGCTCGATAGAGTGATTGGCACCCTTAGATCTATTTTGTCATAGATTTTGACTTTTGTTTTCTTAGCTTTGTGTTTGTTTTTTTTCTTTTTTTGAATTGCTTTCGACATTATGAGATTTTATCGAAATTTATTTTGTTTACTTGTGATATTCTGTATGCACACATCCATATAATATAAACATAAATCTTTGCGAACATAACACATTTCATTAAATGATTTTAAAAAGGGTACAAGTTTTACAATGATTTGAATCCTGCCACCAGCTAGCCTAGACAGGCATTCTAACTCATAGTCCCTCTATTCCTCATAGTTCCCTAATTTTTGCTTGAGCCACCCTTCACGGGTTTTCAACTCAATTACTCTTCTGATTTTTATCCAAGAATGGTCCTTCCTGATTGTTGCCTAGGTAGCTAAGTGCCACCTAGTGGACTAGTTTTTCTCTCTTTTTTGGTGTACTGCTTTTGTTGATTTATTTCTTTTAGTCTTAAACATGGTATCGCTTGAGCTTGTCTTGATTAACCGGATTGAAAAACTCGTTTCCATCCATATCCATGATCTTGGCATCTCCTTTTCTTAAAATCTTCATTATGACATAAGGACGTTCCAGTTTTGGGTGAAACTTTCCCCGGAAATCCACATTTGAGGGTCTCATTTGCTTCAAAACCAGGTCTCCCGCCTTCAATGGTTGGCTTTTGAATTTAACCAGGTTATTGTACGCCCTAGCTATGCATTGTTGGTAAATCTGCAAATGATCCAATGCCTTTAGATGTTACTCGTCTATCATGTTCAGCTGTTAAAATCTGGCCCTAGCCTAATCTGACTCCTCTATTCTTGCCTCTAAGGCCACTCGGAGTGAATTTACTTCCATTCAACTGGCAGAACTGCTTCCATCCCATACACCAACGAGAAAGGGGTTTGATCTTTAGGAGTTTTGACGGTGGTTCTGTATTCCCATACTGTGAACTGTAACTGATAAGTGTATAGTTACACTTATAATCATGATATTTTCAATCATAAAAAGATATGGTTTTGTTTCATTTTATACTTCATACAAAAGATTTCACGTGGTATGTAGTTGTTTTTGATGCAAATGCAGAAACTAGGTAAATTATAAAATGAACAAAAGTGAATTCTATGGAAAAAGAGTGAAAAAGGTGCAAAAAGATGCATGGAACTTAAGGAATTGGCAAAGGATCGAAGATGTTAAAGAACGGTAGAAATCACAAAGAGGAATTATGTGAAAAAGGCATTTCACGATCGTGACACATATATCGCGATCGCGACTTGTAAACCTTCAAAATAGAAAGTTGCCAACCAAGTATTCATGATCGCGACATACATTCGTGGTCGTGACCTTGATGGTTTTTGCTCAACTCTTCTCTTCTTTCAACCGTTGAATAAGAACGATCAACCGCCATCAACTACCAACCGAAAAGACACCTTTTAGAAGTCAATCCATCATGAAAAGGTGCCTTTCCACTGTGGATGAGGATGAATCTTTGCATCCAATCAAAATGAAGTGATGTAACTCTTCACCAAAGGACACGACTCTTCATTTGGATAGATGCAACCCTTCGTACTCTATAAATAGGATTCAAACTCAACCAATTTCGTGGGTAGAGTTGGAAAAGTAGTGCATAGTGTGTGCATAGATAGAGAGTGGAAATTGTATAGATTTTGCTAGTTCAAAGTTATAGCGAGAAAAATATATATGTGATTCGATTCTTATTTCGATCACTATATTTCTACACAAATTCGAGCTTTTGTTGTATGAGTGTAATTGCAAACCACTTATCAATAAAATTTTTCATTCTTCAACATTCTTTTATTCGATATTCACAAAGAATATCATCCTAGCGAAGGTTCTGTACTAGTAGAGACCGAATTCAAAGTAGATGCAGGAATTGCGGGAAATGAAAAATCCCATTAAAGAGTGGATACGGTTTGATCAACTTTATCTTTCACTTGCATACCTTACAACTTTACTTTGTTTTCTACTTATACTTTCTATTTCGAAGTTGATGATATTTCTATGTATCATAACGAGTAATTTGTTTTGCGTCTCTTATATTAATTAAGTTATATTCTTTCGAGTTAACTTTAAGAGAGATTTCGGGGTTAACAAGATTGTGTATAATCACTGGATCTGTGATTATAACGCTGTTTAGTGAGCCAACATTTTTGGAGTGGTAACTTGCTAAATATGGCTATGTGAGAGCCACCCGTACTAAGCATAGTAATATTGTTATCCGAGTTCTTATAATTGTCATAATCCGTTTACCCTAGATCTTTAAAAGTCATCTCATGTGTTGCTCTGTGATGAATTATTGAATATTAGGGCATCTAGAACCATTTTTGTTGAAGTTATTTAGTGTGTGAAATATTCTTGATGATTTTGCATGTCTTTCTCTACTATACTTGTTCATAGGGAACATCTATATAATTTGCATCTTTTCTAGTCTATTCATACATCTGTACATACATCTATCAACCAATCCAATCCTCCAATATAAATTCACTATTTTCGTTTACCTCGTAACTCTTGTTGGTCTTTAGAACTGGTTCCTTCCCTGTGGGATCGATATCTTTTAAAACTACATCGAAACTGTATACTTGCAGTGGTCACCATTTTTCTATTTTGATAAGCGGTATTGACAAAACCTGTTCGTATTTTGAAATTTTATCTTATCGGTAGAAAGGTGGGGAACTAGGTTTTTGGCTTCATTACAGAATATAAGCCCTTAGAATTAGTAGAGTCAAAACCTTACGATCAAGTTTTGGGCACCATTGCTAGGGAAGGTAAGTGCGTTCCAGAAATCAAGGTCAATAGATTTACTTATTTTTTATTTTAAGTTTATATATTTTGTTATTAACATATTTTTGTTACTTATTCATTGAGTTTTCTTTCTAGATTGTGCATGCCAAGTACGCGTAGTTCGGGAGAAAGTTTGGCATCCTTCGAATTAGAAATAGAATGATTTGGTAGGAGAAGAAAATGGAAAAATAAGAGACAAAGAAGAAGGATGGCTGACGATGATTGAACAAGTTCAAGGTCCAGTTCCAAAACCACCTCAACAAAGGCTCATGGATTATGTCATTCCAACCATCAATGGTAATAATCAAGGAATTGCTAGACCACCCATTGCAGCAAATCAATTTGAAATTAAGCCAGCATTACTTCAAATGATTAGCAATAACGTGCAATACTATGGTCTACCCAATGAAAATCCAAATGCTCACATTGCAAACTTTCTAGAAGTCTGTGATACTTTAAAAATGCCTAATGTCCCTGATGAAGCAGTTAAACTTCGCTTATTCCCATTTACACTCTATGATAAAGTGAAAGTTTGGTTGAACTCATTCCCCCCAAATTCATCACTACTTGGAACCAATTAGCCCAAGCCTTTCTGACTAAATATTTCCCTTTAGCCAAAATCGCAAGACTCATTAAAGAAATCACTTCCTTTACCCAGAAAGCTAGTGAATCCTTATACGAAGCCTGGGGACGTTATAAGGAACTTCAGCGAGTTTGTCCTCATCATGGTTTACCTCATAATGTAATTCTGCAAACTTTCTACAATGAAATAAATCATGCAACAAGAGGAGCGATTGATGCTATGGTTGTGGGA
This sequence comes from Euphorbia schlechtendalii, assembly GCA_949673415.1. Lineage (NCBI taxonomy): Eukaryota > Viridiplantae > Streptophyta > Magnoliopsida > Malpighiales > Euphorbiaceae > Euphorbia > Euphorbia schlechtendalii. The sequence continues at coordinate 264 of CATIWQ010062715.1, read as the reverse complement.
TCTCTTACGAAGAAGACTAGTTAAGAAGCTTTTGATCTTTTAAAAGATATAGCAAATAACAATAGTATGTGGCCAGTGGAGAGAGCACAAGTTAGTACTACTATTCCTACTCATTCGCATGCTGCATCTACATCTTCTAGTGCAGTTAAAAAGGTCAATGAATTAGATTCTATTTCTGTTATGCAAGCACAAATATCTACTTTATCTAATAAGATAGATAACATGCATATAAATAAGAGTAACCCTTTGACATGTGAAAATTGT
>CATIWQ010062686.1:0-24216 GCA_949673415.1 Euphorbia schlechtendalii | reverse complement strand
TCCCATATAGTAGATGGTAGTAACCTTGGTCAGGTGATGCATGAGCAGCACTGGCCAGTTTAGTTGCTTTCCTTCTACCATGTGGTAAACTACACACCTCTCAAAGTAGGTGCAACTGCTCAATGACCCAATTTTGGGTAGCAGAAATTTGACAAGTAGCTCATGGCATGCCCTTGCCTCCCAACTCATCCCTGAAGCAGCGATTATTCTAGCTCCATAATCTGTAGGGAGCTCCCAATCTGCTAGGATGACTACTTTCTCTTCATTTTCTGTCCTCCTCAACACAATGCCTTTCAGAGGCATATTGAGCAAACTAGACACTAAGTTGGAACAAATGAGGTAGGAGACATTGTTGAACTCCACCAGAAGCACATTTTCAAACCCCTCAATAGTTTAGAGAGTGGTATAGAATCCCTTCACGAGCTCCTTGATGGTAGGGCCTTCAAGCAATAGAAATTTACTGAGATTCTGTTATTTGATCACCTTATGCATGAACCTATTAAGCATTATGCTCTCACAGTTCACTTCGAAGACTGGACCAAAATCCAGATCTTTCACCCATTCTACTTTGGTGAAGATGGTTCCAGCCAGAAAAATGATTCTCTACCAAGACTCATCAATGTGAACAAACATCTTCTTTTTCGATTCGCCTAGGAGGGTAAGAGTTCTCTTTGTGATCGCCATTTCAGAGAAAGGATAGGGTTTTTGAGAGAAAGGGAATTAGGGTTCTTTGCTTCTGAAACAATTAGAATTCGTAAAAGTATGTAATCTCTCTCTCTTAACTCCTTCATCTTTTATAAAACTCTTGTAGAGGCGATGATACGTGGCGCTCGTACAAAGAAAAAATCAAGATTAACGCTGAGATTAACACTTGATTAACCGCCTTAGTGAAATGGTGATTCAAAAGCACGTCTTTTTGAAAATGTGGGTTTTGATTTTAATCGTGAAACTGAATCTCATAATGTTACTTTTAAAAAAATAAACTGTGTTAAATACGTGTTACGTCAATTAACTGAATTGAGGCTTGATTTTTAACACTTAGCCAAATTTCTAGCTTCTTTATTCTTCACATGGGATTCGCCATTCTAACAAGCTGCCTTAGGATATTGAACTACTCCTTTGGCAATGCTTTGGTGAATATATCAGTGAGTTATTCTTTTGAAGGAACATACTCTAGCTTGACATCTCCTCTTATCATATAATCTCTAATAAAGTGATGTCTAATGTTAACATGCTTCATTCTGCTATGCTGAACTAGATTCTTTGATAGGTCAATTGCACTCTTGTTATTACACATAACTTTGAGACACTTATACTTTATACCATAATCTTCTAGTTGCTACTGAATCCATAGTAGTTGTGCTACACAACTTCCTACTACCATGTACTCAGCTTCAGCTGTACTCAACGTAACAGAAGTTTTCTTCTTGTTGTACCAAGAGACTAAGCATTCTCCAAGGAAATGGCATCCTCCTGTGGTTCTTTTCCTATTAAGCTTATCTCTTCTATAATTAGCATCTGTGAATCCTCTTGGAGTGAAATCCATGTTGTTGGGATACCACAGATCAACTTCAATAGAGCCTTGCAAGTATATGAGAATCCTCTTCACAGTTGCTAGATGAGATTCTCAAGGATCAGCTTGATAACGAGCACAGTAGCAAACAACATACTGTATGTTAGTCCTACTAGCTGTAAGATAAAGGAGAGAATATGATTCCTCTGTAGAATTTGCTGTCTATAGGTTTTCTAACTTCATCTTTACTTAAGATAGTATCAGTGGCCATGGGAGTGGACATTGGCTTCAAACGCTCCATGTCAAACTTCTTCAGGACTTTTTTGGCATACTTCGCTTGAATGATAAACCATATTCAATTTTCTTAATATGAAGACCAAGGAAAAAGTTGAGCTCTCCCATCATAGACATTTCAAACTCGCTTTTCATCTACTTGCTGAACTCCTTGCAAACCTTTTCATCAGTTACTCCAAATATGATATCATCCACATATGTTTGGACAAGCAATACATCTTCTTTCTTTCGCTTGATAAACAGAGTTGTGTCTGCTTTTCCTCTTTCATTGCCTTTGATGATCAAGAAATTGGTCAGCCTCTCATACCAGGTTTTGGGAGCTTGCTTTAATCCGTAAAGAGCTTTCTTCAGTTTGAAGACAGGCTCAGGATTCTTCGGATCTTCAAAACTAGGAGGCTGGTAAACATAAACTTCTTCTTGAATGAATCCATTCAGGAATGTGCTTTTAACAACCATATGAAATAATTTGAAGTTCATATGAGATGCAAAAGCACACAGGATTCGAATAGCTTCAAGCCTAGCTATGATAAGTGTATAATTACACTTATTATCACAACATTTTCAAACGATGAGTCGTGTCCATTGCCGAAAGATTGTAACTTTCTATTTATGAAGAGTAACAAGTCACGATCGCGAATGGGTGTCACGATCGTGAACCATGCTTTTTTTCATAATTCTTGTTCGCAACTTTGCCAATCTTTGACAACTCCGATCCTAAGCTGAATCCTTGTGTTCCATACATCTTTTTGCACCTTTTTCACTCTTTTTACATAAAATTCCACTTTTGATCATTTTAGTCCCAAGATTCACCTAGTTTCTGCATTTGCATAAAAAACAACTACATACCAGGTGAAATCTTTTATATGAAGTATAAAATGAAACAAAACCATATCATTTTATGATTGAAAATGTCACGATAATAAGTGTAATTATACACTTATCATATACACATCCCTATCCAAAGCCCACAAGGCCCAGCTTACAGGGTAAGGCAAGCCCGTTAGGGCTTGCCTTGCACGGCTGCCACAGCCCGCACATGGGGGCTGTGTTTGCAAGTTAGCCCGCAGATCCTAATTATCCGCATGGTTGGCCCATGGTTAGATTGGGATTTTTCCCTATCCCACATTGGAGAAAAGGAGAGCTTCTAGCACCCCTTCTCCCTATAAATAGCTACTCCCTCCTCATCCTTTAACCACTTTAGCTTAGTTTCTTTGTCTCTGAGTTCGACATCTTTTCTTTACGAGATTTTGCAAGATCCTCCATGAGTTTTTCCAATCGACAAAGAATTCTTTAGAAGATTCTTTTTATTTTGAAGTGAGCCTTCTCAGTTAATATTTTGGGGTTGGTGTTCGAGCGTTTTAGAAGCTGCCATTTAACAACGGGTTCTAACTCAACCAAGGTTTTGGTCAGTGAAGATCTATGTGGATCAATCGTAGAGGTTATCCTAGTTTGGAGGCTAGTGCCAACAAAGTTCTACTCAATTGCTCTAAGGGAACACTACATCGAAAAGGAGAGAGAAGCACGCATGAACTGGTAATGTTCTAAACTAATATGCTAGGGTTTCTTTTATAAGTTTTATAAACCTATTAGCATCTATGGAACGTTTCAGCTTAGATTATATCAATCATGGCATGCTTAAAAGATTATTTAGGGTTAATTTTAAGTTTTGAAATTCCATCTTGCAACGTTGCATGTTCAAATACTATCTTGATTAATTAGTAGTGGTATCAGAGTCTACCTTCTGCTATACATGATTGATTATAATATCTTGAAATTGATATTTTCTATGAATTGATTAAAGTATGCTATGCATGACTTAGGTTTCAATTCCCGTTATAAAATGATGTGATAACTAGATTAAGGTTTTGCTCAAACTTAGCCTAGGTGATTATCATATAAATTAACAACATTTTACAACACATGTAAATGCTTTAATTGAGGGTAATCCCGTACTTCACTCAATTAAAGAATGAAATCTTTAAATCATAGTTATCCATGGTACAACAAATAAAAGTACTCATGGTTATTTTGGGAAAGATTGGACTTGGCTACTCATTCACTTTAAGGGGGCTCTCCTACCTGAAAATCTCCATCGGTATTAGGTTCAAGTGTAACCAAGGGACTTTTATGACTTAGTTGAATTCTAGTATGGGAATTGGATTTCTCATAAGGTTTTACAAACATGGTTTAAGTTATTGTGAGAGGACGACATGAAGAGCAATGGGTCGAGAGCATGTGAATGAGAGGCACGATCCACCGGGATGTTTTTGTTGATAATAAAATGTACCGCGTCGGGGACTCGGAAGCTTTAAAAGAGAAGGTGAAAAACAATTTAGATTGGTAAAACCTAAATCGGCCATCTCTTAGTGTAGAGTCGCTACCTGAATTAGCTCTTCTAGGAATTAGAGTCTGGTGAGGCTTAATGTTCGGGGGACAGCCCACTAAGACACAAAGATTCGGGTTCCGGATAAGTTGCTTACTTCTTATTGGATCACATTAAATTGCATCAACAGAAAACCGTATTTCTTAGTTGTGCATATTCGTACTTATATCTTAATCGAGTTTATGATGTATGATTCACATATATTTGGGAAGTGATAAATCCATACATAAAGCGATAAATAAATGTGGAAAAGTAAAGATTAAGATTACAAACCTCGAGGGATCCAATCGCCCGCCTAATTTGTTAATTACATTTCCCAAAAAATAATTGAAATTGCGATACCCAAAGGAAAGTAAAATCCTAGGCATACATCTAATCCTAATCTACCTGCACCCACAAAGGTTAGCACAAGATATGACACAATATTTGCACGTATGTTCTATTTAATTTTGAGAAGGCCCGTGTGGCCTAATAAAAGATCGGCGGTTAAAAATTCTTATTTTAGAATAAAACAATTTATTTTATTAACAAATATGTTGTTTATTTTAATTAATGAAATCACATTGCAATAATGTGAGGTTTGTTATCCAAAAATAATTGTAATTCCTTTCGTGGGGGATATTCTAACATGTATTTCATAATTAAATTAATTAATTAAAAGCATAAAAGAAAGTTGCATAATAAAATAATGACAAATAAATAAATAAAAGTTATAAAAATATAATTTAAAGGAATAAAATAAATCCTAGGTCAATGACGAAAATCGAGTTCATCTCAGCATTTAGGAGAAAAGAAAAACAAATATAACAATATAATACACAGGAAAAAGCAGCTTTAGGAACTCAGAGGTTTACTCTTTCATTGCGAATCCACGTCGACAAATTCACTTGATCTTTGGGAGTGCTCATCGTTCTTTTTTATTTAATTTGTGTAAAAATACATTATTTTAATCCTAAAAATATTCAGACTTGGACTCTAAATTAGTTTTAGGTCCAAGAATATCTGAGGATTTTTGAGAGAAAATACTGGAAAAAATTTATTTTGAAAATGATAACGTTTGGAATCCAAACGTGTTTTGGATCTGAATATAATCAAAGAATTTTTAAGAAAGATGAAAGAAAATCAGAATTATTTTATCAAGAAAAAAAATTTTCTCAGTAAAAAAATATCCCTCTTTGTCGATAAAAATATTAATATTTTTTGTGGAAGATTAATTTTTTTTTTTTCATAATTTTTCAATCCCCTAAAATCCTAAAAAGACCCCTCTATTTATATAGGGAATTCAAAGAATTCCCCCTATAAAGGGTGACTTATGGCGAGCCCAATGTTGGGCTCCCCAGAAGTCTGGCAAGCCCAGCTGGGCTCTGGCCTAAAGAACCCCTTTTTTGGGTTTCTTTTAACCATTATTGTGTATATGTTAATTTATTTATTTTTTTAAATTATATTTATTTTCTTATAATATATACATGTATTAAAAAGTATTTTTGGACCCTTAAATTTTTATTCGTGTCCCCTAAAAAAATTTTAAGCTTTTAAATTTTCACTTTGAGGTTTTTAAATATTTTCTTATGCTCCTAAATATTCATTTAGGATCTAAAATATTATTATTATTTTTTAACGAGAAGAGCTCCCATTGGCTGGTAAAAAATTGTGTGATTCAAAGATAAAAATCTCAAAAAGCCATTATCATCGAACGCGTAAGCTGGTACAAAATCCCATGCTCATAGCTACCCCTCATTTGATCATCGCTGGTTGTATAACCAGTATGAGCACAAAATGGAGCCGAGGGATTTAGAATATACCTGTCTTATGTAGCTGGTGATTTCTTTGTTCCCGATCGGTAATGACATGGGCATTCCTTTCTTGCACCTCACGGGACTGCTTTTTCTTTCTTTGAAATCCCTTGGTGTTTAATTCCCTTTGTGGGTGGGTCGACCATTTCTTTCTGCGGCATCCCTGTAATAGTTGTTAGCCATTTCCTTCTTCTACCACAATCATCGTGTGCCCCTTGCGAGTTGTTGGAGTTGCCGAAGATGGATGCCTGAATCCGTTTTAAAGGCGATCTTGATGGAGGGATATCTAACCATTTCTTTCTTCGATTGGTGGATGAGACTATTTCTTTCTTCAATCATTAAGATAACTATTTCCTTCTTCAGTTGTACTTTCAATTTCCTTAGTAGGAAGTTGACTTGTTTCCTATAACAAATTAGAGAAGACGTGTAATGTTAGTACATTTCATGATGAATGTTTTAATTATTTTATTGAGTTTATACGAAGCAAAAAAAATTTCCCCTTCAATCAAAAAATTAAAACATGATGAATAAATGACTTTGATGAGAAGTCAAGGATGTCTTGAAGACCACTCCGTTCTTTTAGGATGTTTTTGTGATGTTGTAATGTTGCTTGAATGGACTTTAGGCTTGAGTGGGCCATCATCCTTCTTGATGTTCGTAGGTTCCTCAAGTGGAGGTGGACTTTGTTGGTTACCGGGATGATGTTGCCCCAATTTAGCATCGTCTTAGCCTATAAATGACATGATGCGTATATATATGTTTTTATGCATGGACAATATTAATCACATGATGTATGTTCGTCTGTTGTAGGTATTGTGGGCTTCATTCATTGGAGAGTCTTCTCTTGTGCTGAGACATAAGTGCCCTAGGATTTTTCTTATTGGGGATTCCATGAATGACTCCCTCAGAGTGACGACCATGGGTTCGTTGAATCAGATTTGAGTTCAAAGCTTAGATCTGGTTTGAGGAGGGTCTGAATGAGTCATTGATCCCGTGGTGTAGGCGATGATTGCTCGGAAGCTATTTGCCTGGAGTGTTGGAGGTACATGATGAATTTGATATTTCTTTGGTTCTAATTTCTATATAGATCACCCTTACGGGTTTTCAATCTTTCGAACCTTGTCTTAATTTTTACCTGGACCACCCTTTCAGGTTTTCAATTTAGCAGGCTCATTTTTTCTTTTTCTTTTTTTTTTATTTTTGGATGTTTAATTGCGATATTCTACCATTGGCATGCAAGCAATCAAAATAGGCATATGCATAAAGATTCAGCAAAAATGACAATTCATTAATGAACTTAACATGGGTATAAATGTTTCAAATGGTTTGACTCTTGCCATCAATTAGCCCTTTCAAGTTTTCTAACCAATGCGGTTCTCTTGACGTCCTAAGTTTCGCCTAAACCACCCTTTTCGGGTTTTCAACTCATCGAACTATTCTTTTTCTATTTTGAAAAGGGGCCCTATTTTTACTCAACTAACCGAGTGTTAATCAACATGCTAATTACAAATTTATTTTTTGTTAGTACTGCTTTTTACTAATTTATTTCTTTCACCTATGCTTGATTGTAGTTGTGCCAGTCTTGTTTGATTTGACTAATGGATTGGTTTTCGTCCATGTCCACGACTTCAAGTGTTGTCTCATTCAGCATTTTTGATCAATTCATTGGTGCTCGTGCTTGAGGTGTGTGCTTGATCACCAACGTTTTCTTATGAATTCAATTGTTCTCCAATGATAGGTGATATATCAGGGATTAGATTCGATAGTTTGATTTCATCAAGGGTGAACAGTTTATGTTCAATGATATTCCTTCGATGGTGTAATTATTATCCCACAAATGGTGGTGAGTCATGTGATGGAGTTGTTGATGTGCTCAACAGTTTGATCCCTTCTTTGTGTCTTTGACATTATGCCGGTTGTTTGACTATTTTGGGGGTGCTAACTTCAATTTGCTTTGTTGGCATTTTGGTCTTATTCTAGCGTCGATCATTTTGACCTTTGCTTGACTGATTTAATGGATGTTTCATGCTCCATTCCATTTTGGTTTCGGTCATTTTGGCCTTTGCTTGATTGATTCAATAGTCAGTGGTCGTTACATGCTTGGAGATCTTTCTATCGATCTTACATCTTTATAGGATGAGGCAAATGCTATCACGCGCCGTCTAAGTACATGTGTTTGTTTCTTACTTTCCTTCAAGAGTCAATTCATTTGAACTTATTGTAATTGTAGGGGATCCATTTATACCCAAATTAATTTCATGGCATGATGTGTCACATGTGCTAAAAACATTATGTATATGTTTATGAGAATGCGTGATGTCAATCCATAGAATATCAAGCAAGTAGACAAAGTTCAATTTATTTAAAAATTTAAAAACCTCGTGGGCAAAGTTGCTAAAAAGAACTAATTTATTACATCATCATGTGGTTTTCTTTTTGTACTAGTGCCCGTAGATTTATCCATAGATTCAAAGTGTTCCATTCTATCCGCCTTCTCACATACTTCTTAATAGCTTGAAAAGATGTCTGACCCGAACTTGTTTTTGTAAGATGGCAGTGCACCATCTAGAAGCTTGGTTATCATTTCTAGTAGGGTTAAGCTGGCCCGAAGCCTGACTTGTGTGGCCATCTAACACCCATTGTAAGATTTGAAGCTCTCACCTTACTCTTACCTTATACCCTCCAGATATTGCATCATGGTTTCCATTTGAGTGTTGAAACCATAATACCCCATTATAGCCTGAACAAGGCTATTCTAATCAATAGCTATGTCCAGTGGAAGGTGGCTGTACCATTGACTTACCGGGTGGCCCAAGGTGATGACAAAGCCATCCATTCACTGACCCTTAATACCCTCATCACTGTTTGGTAATGCGTTAGGTGAGCACGCGGATCTCTAGATCCCACATACTTTTCAAACTATGCATTACAAAGTTTGGTGGCAAGCTATCTTCATCCTCGATTATCGGCTGTGCTGAGTATGCATTCATGTGATGGCCACCGTGAGTGGCCAAGAATTGTTACCACAATTCTGCCATGCCTTGTTGTTAGAGGATGGCATTCCCAGTGTTTGGATAAATGCCATATTACCCTTGGGGAAATGCTGCAAAATTGGGCAACTGAGGAGTAGCCTAGAATTGTGAGGCAAATGGTGTGCTCCAATTAGGAATGGATTGTTGGGCCACTCCTTGATAAAAAGGTCTTAGTGTGAACATTGGCTAACTAGGATGACTTTGTCCCAGCCCGAACGGGTATAAGGTAGTAGGAGTTGGATGCACCATATGTGAGGTAGAAGGTCCCCCTATTCTAGGCTGACTAGTTGGACCATCATTATTAAGGGTGACCTCCGGGATGGACACTACATTTTGAACCCTACCGACTTGCTAACGAATAAGCGATGCTATTTGTTCACTGTTTGCAAAGGCATTCAAGGCAGCTGCAATCTCGATGCTCACCGATGACTGATGTGTTTGCTGAGAGTTTTATCCCATAAGGGAGGGGTGATCATCTTTCGCAACTCCATCCTGTAGATTAGCCATACTATCAAGATTCAAAGTTGCTCGTTGAACTAAATCCGAATCTGAACTCGAGTCTTCATTTGAGTTAGTGTATGGAACCCCTTCTAGGTTAGCCACGATCGGATAAATGCGGACCAAGCGGTGAGTAGGCCTTTTCCAAGCTAAGGTACACAAGCAAAAGATCAAACCATGCATGTAAGATTCATGATGCAATTTATGGAAATGCGTGAGATGTAAATGTTATTGCTGCATACACAAAGGGTTACCGTGCTATGGTGCGAAAAAAAAATATGTTTATCAATCCATTTGAAAGAAACATGTTAGTTTTATGTAAAAATGAAAATAGGTGGAAATGAGAATCAATACCTAGGGTTGGATTTGAGATCTGTACGATGTCGGTGTGTCATCATAGCATGAGTATGTAAATGAGGCGACCAAGTTACCCGTGTGGTAATAGGTCGATAATTCAAGATTTCGCTCAATAACTAGATTTCATGAAATGAAACAAAAATAAAATGAAAACAACTACCTTATGTAGCTATCAAATGAATGATTTGGTTATTTTGTCCAATTAGGGCGGAGTTTTTGATGCCCTTGTGGTCATCGTTATTTGAGCGTATGTGGTGATGCATGAATCATTGCCCAGTGTGGGCGAATGGTTCGAATGTCAGCAGAGACACCATGAAATGTGGGAAAAATGATTTGGGTAGGTATTTGCTCTATTTGGGCTATGTGGCATGTGTGGTTGCCCTATGTGGGCAGTGAGTTGGATGTCGAGTGGACATCTTATAGGTAATTTGTGGGATATATTATTACCCCTTATAGGCATCTTATAGGTAAAGTGTTGAATGTGTTATTGCCCCTTGTGGGCTAAGTGTCAGATGTCAAGTGAACATCTCATAGGGTACCTTAGAATTACGGGCTAATCCCCTCTATAGCAATGCAAAATTATGAATATGTCATAATTAAGAAAATATGGAATAATATGATCAATAATTTTAGTCACTTATCCAAAATCTAAAATCTTTGAAAAAAAGTTTAAGAAAAATCCCTAGCAGAGTCACCACTGTGAGCGGAGGACACGAAGTGCAATGGGCCAAGAGCGCGTGAGTGAGAGGCGCGATTTAGCTGGGTGTTTTTGTTGAAAATAAAATGTACCGGGTCGGGGACCTGGAAGGTTTAAAAGAGAAGGCGAAAAATAATTTAGATTGGTCAAACCCTAATTTGCCGTTTCTTAGTGTAGAGTCACCACTTGGATTAGCTCTTCCAAGAATTAGAGTCCTGTGAGGCTTAAAGTTCGAGGGACGGCCCACTAAGACACAGAGATTCAGGTTCGAGATAAGTTTCTTGCTACTTATTGGATCACATTAAATTACATCAACAGAAAACCATATTTCTTAGTTGTGCATATTCGTACTTATATCATTTTCGAGTTCATGATGTATGATTCACACATATTTGGGAAGTGATAAATCCATATATAAAGCGATAACTAAATGCGGAAAAGTAAAGATTAAGATTACAAATCTCGGGGGATGCAATCGCCCGCCTAATCTATTAATTACATTTCCCAAAAAAAATTGAAATTGCAATACCTGTAGGAAAGTAAAATCCTAGTCATACATCTAATCATAATCTATGTGCACCCCACAAAGGTTAGCCCATGATATGGCACAATATTTGCACGTATATTCGATTTAATTTTGAGGAGGCCCATATGGCCTAATTAAAATATCGGCAGTTAAAAATTCTTATCTTAGAATAAAAGAATTCATTTTTTTAACAAATATGTTGTTTATTTTAATTAATGAAAATGATCGCATGGTAATAATGTGAGGTTTGTTATCCAGGAATAATTTTTAATTCCCTTCGTGGGGGTATTCTAACATATATTTTATAATTAAATAAATAAAAAAATTAATTAAAAGCATAAAAGAAAGCTACACAATAAAATAATGACAATTAAATAAATAAATTAATTAATTAATAAAATATAATTTAAATGAATAAAATAAATTTTAGGTCGATGATGAAAATCGAGTTCGTCTCAGTATTTAGGAGAAAAGAAAAACAAATATAAAAATATAATACACTAGAAAAAATAGCTCTGTGAACTAAGAGGCTTACCCTTTCTATAGAACCCAAGTTAATAGTACTTCACAGTGCTAAGTAATTTTGGAAATAACAAGCTGTCTAGGATAGTGAAATTGATTGAGTACTAAGTAGACTCTTAATTAATAAAGTTGACTTGAGTTCATTCAAGGGAGAATAACTCAGTTTTACTACATGATTAATTAAGTTATGACTTAGAGTAGAAAAAACCGAGTCTATGCTAAGTACTACATAGTTTAGAATTACTTCACTCAGCTCGTGCTAAGTTCTAGCTTTTACTTAACTAAAAGCACGTCCTATGTGACATGTAGAGACTTAATGACACATGTCCTACTAATGTTATCTGTGATGGAACATAATATTCTTTTAATGCTTTTCAAGATAAAAGGTGCTGAAATTAACAAAGATTCTTGTGGTCCTCACAACGTAAAAAATGTCAGTACAGTTGTCAGAGATTCCTCACTACAGTCCAAGTAAAAGGAATTTCTGTTATGCATCGCATTCCAAGTGTCTCCATGCGATTCTGCCAACTTTAGAAAGATCATCCAACGGGAAGACTTTGCATTGCATTATAGCATGCCTCTCTCAGAACCAGATTGCTTGAAGATAAACGAGAATTTGTCAAAGGAATTTTATCGCGCCTTAATGTTCAAATTCTATCTCTAAACATCCTGGAATCTATCTCCAACGGGAAGATTCGAAAGATTAGAAGAGATGAGAAATTGAAGATCAGCGATCTCGTAAAGTTTGCAATGGCTACTTCTCAGAGCTTCAAAGTATAAATAGAAGACTAGAGCAGATGTTCAAACTTGGTGAATCACCTCGAATATCTTAAGAGCTAAATTGCTACACAATTTACTTTAGCTTCCCAAGAAATTCCAACGCAAGCAATCAACAAACATCGAAAGTCTAATCTATTTGTAATAGAGAGAAATTACTTAGATTAACATTGTAAGGATTCAACGTTTCTTTAAGTTGAATTTAGTTTGCATTCTTGTATTAATCTAAGTGTCAGTTTGGGAAGTTTACCCAAATTGTGTTGAGCGGTAGTTAGAAAGGAAGGTACTTTCTGTAATCATGTCTACCCACTTAAAGGCTTCTCTGCCTATTGAAGAAACGACTCACTAGTGGATTAAAGCTCGGAGACGGTATCCGAGGATTGGAGGTAGGCTAGGGGCTGAATTAGGATAAATCTCAGGTGTTGAAGTTCTAACTTTAAGCATTTAGCTTGATCAGTGATCAGCTCATTTATCTCTCTCTCTCTCATTCATTATATTGTTTGTTATCCAATCTGTGCTGAGTAAGTGTTACTCAGCTAAAGATTGAAGACAAACTATGATAGCAAAGCTAAGCAGTTTATCGTTTTTATATTGCACTCAGCACGCATACTCAGCACGTATATAAAAACCGAACTTGGCAATTAATCATAAAAACTCTAAAAGTTACCAAGATTCAGCATTCACTCCCCTATGCTATTGTTAAGAGTCCGTTTATGGACCAACAAGTGGTATCAAAGTAGTTGCTCAACTTTTAGACTAACCATCTTTGAGTAAGATCCATAAATGGCTTACAGCAACTATAGTTCCGGTTCTAGGTAAGTAGTTCTTAAAGAATGAATGTCTGTTACTAGACCACCTCTATTTGACGGTAATCATTATACATTCTAGAAAATCGAATGAAAAATTTCATCCAGTCTCAAAGCATGTAGGCCTGGCTCTCTATTGAGCTTGGTCATAGAGTTCCCACTATGGTAAGGAACGATGTGCGTATACCAGTAGATCTAGAGGACTACGATGACGCTGACCCGAGACTTCTCAAAGAGAATGCTGCAGCGATTAATTACTTACATTATGTGTTAGATCTTACTGAGTTCAACAGGGTCTCAAGATGTGAAACAACATAGGAGATCTAGAAGAAGCTAGAGATTACCTATGAGGGGATCGATAAGGTCAAGGAGTCAAAAATCAATCTCATGTTGAGAGAGTACGAGCTGTTCTTGATGGGTGCCAGTGAGGGTATTCAGAGCATGAATACTAGGTTCATTAACATTCTTAATGAACTGAAGAGGCTTGGAAAGGAGTTCAGCGAGGAAGAACTCGTTAAGAAGATTCTCTGCACTCTTACAGTAGAGTAGGATTCCAAGAAGAGCGCTATCGAGGAGGCTCATGATCTTAAGACCTACAGCTTTGATGAGCTAATAGGAACCTTACTAACTCATGAGATGTTTCTGAGGAAATACTTAGACGACTCCAAGAAGAATCAGGGCAAGGAGGGTAAAGCCATTGTCCTTAAAGCAGATTCATCTGATGAGTCCACTAGCTGCAACTTTGATGAGAAAATAGCCCTTCTGACCAGGCATTTCAAATGCTTCATTAAGAAGGAAGGGAAATTCAACAGCAAGAAGAAGTTTCCTGTTAAAACCAAGTCAACTCAGCATCGGCGAGGAGCTGAGGAAGGACTGAACATGGAGCACAACAAAGATATCAAATGCTTCGGCTATGGAGAGAAAGGTCACATCTAGTCGAGTTGTCCAAAGGTGAAGAAGCATAGGTTCAAGAAGAGGTTCTCTAAGAAAAATGAGGCACTTGCTGCTACTTGGAGTAATTCAGAAGAATCTTCATCATCTGATGAAGAAGCTACTAACTCAGCCAACCTCTGCTTAATCATTATCGATAATCATGCCGAAGGCTCAACATTTACCTCTGGTAGAGATCATTCCGCTGTCAATTCTGAAGCTAAGCGTGATATAGGAAAAGCTCCTCAAACTAAGGTACATTCTGAACTTCCTTTATCCATCGATGAATTCACCCAAAATCTCTTTGATGTTATGAAACTAACTAATAAATCAATGAAGAACATTAAAGAGATAGTGAGGAGAAGTGATGATTTGGAAGATAATAATGCTTCCTTATCACGTGATATCCTCTTTCTTCAAGAAAAAGCTGAGTATCAATAAGCTAACTAAGCAATTAGATGAGTTGACTGTTGAGATAACAACTTTAAAGAAGAAAGAGGTTCATCCTCCAGCCAACAATCAAACTCAGAATAACCAAACTCGCAATTCTAAGTGGAAGAATTCCTCTAAACAGAAGAAAGTGAGCCAGCCCAAACCAAAAATGATGTGCAGTTTTTGTGGGAAAGGTAGACATGCCATAGTTCTTTGTCGATATAAAAATGGTTATTATGATGAGTACGACTGGTCAAACCTAAGCACTGCTAACAAAGGAGGACCCAGCTTGAAAGCATGGGTACCTAAGAAAACGTGATTGTTTTGTAGGTGAGCCTTAGATCCATTGATGATTCTCGAATGTCATATTTGGATAGCGGATGCTCAAAGCATATGACGGGAGATGAAAACTAGTTCATCTCATTGGAGTGTAAAAGAAATGGAAGTGTTAGTTTTGGAGATAACCAGAAAAACAAGATTGTAGGCTGTGGCACTATTGGTGTCTCTCCCTCAATCGAAGAGGTTTCCCTTGTCAAGGGTCTAAAGTTCAATCTGCTTAGTGTAGCCCAGCTGTGCGACAAAGGCAAGAAGGTTATGTTTGACTCAGTAGGATGCTCAGTAATTGACTGTAAGACTGATTCAACTATACTCTTTGCTCCCAGGATAAAAAATGTTTATATGATTGATTTATCCCCTGGCTCCACTAACGTTTGTCTTGTATCCAAGGACGATAATTTGTGGCTTTGGCATAGAAGGTTGGGTCATATTACATTCTATCCAAACTGGCCAAAAAGCAATTAGTTATGGGTTTACCCAATATCAACTTTGAGAAGGATAAATTGTGCTCTACTTACAAACTTGGTAAGCAAGTTAAGAAATCATTTAGATCAATAGATCACGTAGTAACTAAGCGACCTTTGGAGTTACTCCACCTTGATCTTTTCAGCCTAGTTTAGCCTATGAGCTTGGGGGGTAAGTGGTACTCATTGGTGGTAGTAGATGATTTCACGAGATTCATGTGGGTAGTCTTACTGAGTAGCAAAGACGAGACTTAATAATATTTTGTCAAGCTCAGAAAACGGATAATGATTGAAACTGAAGTTAAAATCTATAGAATCTGAAGTGATCATGGATGTGAATTTGAGAATTTCCGTTTCGAAGAATTCTATTCAGTGCTTGGTATTGACCACAACTTCTCTTTTCCTCATACACCTCAACAAGCTAGGGTTGTAGAAAGGAAGAATAGAACAATAATTGAAATGGCTCGATCCATGCTGAGTGATAACAATCTACCAAAGTACTTTTAGGTAGAAGTTGTTAACATAGCCTATTATATCCTAAATTGGGTTTTAATTCGCCCAATTCTTGAGAAAACACCCTATGAGCTTTGGCGAGGGCGTAAGCCTAAGATTGGTCATCTTAGATCTTTTGGCTGTAAGTGCTATATTCTTAAAACCAAAGAGCAATTAGGAAAGTTTGATTCTAAGTCTGATGAAGGTATCTTTTTGGGATACTCAACTAATAGTCGGGTATATAGAATATATGTCAAGCGTACCAACCTTTTAGAGAAGTCTATGCATGTAGATTTCGATGAAACTAACTTTGTAGAAAGACATCCCTCTGATGAAGATGAAGGAGTTCCCCAGATCTCAAATCAACTCAGTATGCCACAAACTGTGCTACCTAACTCAGTACAGGAGCCCCCAGCTGAGGAAGCCAAAGATGATGATGAAGATCTTTCTATCAACTTCAACGATGGAGAAGATCAACCTCTACCTCAGCATCCAGTTATCGATCCTCCATTAGTTGACCCGAGTCTTCTGAGAGAGATTAGAGTTCATCGCAATCATCCGCTAAACATCATAGTTGATGATGTTCATAATCCTGTAATGACGCGAGGTTGGTTCAGTCGGATGATAAGCTATCTAGCTTTCATATCATTGATCTAAGAAGTTTGAAGATGCAGAAGGAGATTATTATTGGATGATCATAATGCAAGAGGAATTGGATCAGTTCAAGCGTAATGATGTTTGTGATCTAGTTCCTAGGTCTAAAGGAAAATCAATTATTGGCACCAAATGAGTATTCAAGAACAAGCTACATGAAGATGGCATTGTTGTCAAGAACAAGGCCAGGCTTGTTGCTCAAGGCTACAACCAGTAAGAAGGCATCGATTATGATGAGACCTATGCACCAGTAGCCCATCTTGAAGCTCTTAGAATCCTTTGGGCTTTCGCATCCCATATAAATTTGAAACTATTTTAAATGGATGTCAAAAGTGCTTTCCTAAATGGATTCATTCAAGAAGAAGTCTATGTCCGCCAGCCTCCAGGCTTTGAAGATGCAAAGAATCATGAGCATGTCTTCAAATTGAAGAAAGCTCTTTATGGATTGAAGCAGGCTCCAAGAGCTTGGTATTAGAGGTTGACCAATTTCTTGATTAGCAAATGCTATGAAAGGGGAAAAGCAGATATTCTCTATTTATCAAGCAAAAGAAAGAAGATGTGTTGATTATCCAAATATATGTTGATGATATTATATTTGGAGTAACTGATGAGAAGCTGTGCAAGGAATTCAGCAAGCAGATGAAGAGTGAGTTTGAGATGTCGATGATGGGAGAGCTCAATTTCTTTCTTGGACTTCAAATCAAGTAAACTAATGATGGAATCTTCATCAGTCAGTCCAAATATGCCAAAGAAGTTCTAAAGAAATTTGAGATGGAACATTCAAAGCCAATGTCCACTCATATGGCTATAGATACTATCTTCAGTAAAGATGAAGCTGGTAAACCTGTGGATAACAAATTATATAGAGGAATTATCGGTTCTCTTTTTTATCTCATGGCTAGTAGGCCAGACATATAGTATGCTGTTTGTTATTATGCTCGGTATCAAGCTGAACCTAGAGAATCTCACTTAGCAGCTGTGAAGAGGATTCTCAGGTACTTGTAAAGATAGATCAAAGTAGGTCTGTGGTATCCCAACAATTTAGATTTCAATCCTAGGGGATTCACAGATGCTGATTATGGAAGAGACAAACTCTACAGGAAGAGTACAACGGGAGGATGTCATTTCCTTGGAGCGTGTCTTATCTCTTGGTAGAGTAAGAAGTAAACTTCTATTGCGTTAAGTACAGCTGAAGCTGAGTACATGGTAGCAGGAAGTTACGTAGCACAATGCTTTGGATAAAGCAGCAACTGGAGGATTATGGCATCAAGTCTAATTGTCTCGAAGTTAAGTGTGATAATAAGAGTGCAATTGATTTTTCCAAGAATCCAGTTCAGCATGGGAGAATGAAGCATGTCAACATTAGGCATTACTTCATTAGGGATCATGTGCTACGAGGAGATGTCAAGTTGGAGTATGTTCCATCAGAGGAGCATAATTATGTGTACTGAGGCATTGATTGGTATGGAAAATCCATGATGAAGAATAAGGATGAAAATATCAACATTTTGGCTAAGTGTTGGAGATCAAGCATGAGATAAACCGTGGATAAATATGTCAAGTTTTTTAAGAAATTGCTTGAGGAACAGTTTGCGGTTAAATTTCGAATCTGCATTTTTCAAATTAACACATGCGTGAATTGGAAACGCTTTATTATAATCTCAATGTTCATCTAAGGTGGTTAATATAGATGTTAATCACAGCGTTCATTTTTCATCAGTAGCTAAGATCATGCCATGTATTGGGAGAGATGAGACCGTTTATATAAGTTGAACAGTAGAAGGAAATGGGTCACTTACTTTCTACGAATTTGAATCATCAGAGCATTCAAACCCTAATTTCTTCTTATTTCAATCCTCTCTCAAAATCTCTCAAATGGCTAGAACCAAGACCACCTTCAAAATCTTGAAACTACTGTTATGAAGATCATTGTGGACGTGGAAGGGCAAACTGAAAAGCATACTCTTGAAGAGGGCACTACCTTAGAAAGAGTAGGTTGGGAGGATGGCTTGGATTTTGGTGAACTACGAAGGATTGTTGCTCAATAAAACCATGCACCGAGTCATCAAGCAACAATGCCTCAGTTCATTCTTAAGGATGGAGGCTCCAGCAGTCACAGGCCTCATTAGAGCCTTCTATACCCATCTCTACATTATAGAAGGTTTTAGTGATGTCCTGCTGATGGACTTTGAAGGAAAATCAACCTTGATTTGTTCACGGTTGATAAGGAGCATTCTCAAAATGCATAATTTAGGCACCCAACTTTTCAAATCCGGTGATGAAGACACCGTTATCATTCTCGAGGATTGGGAACTCCCTGATAACTACATTTCAAGAGAGATAGCCGCTAGTGGAATGTCATGGATAGCGAGGATGTGCCATGAGTAGGTGGTGAAGCTGTCGCTACCCAAAACAGGCTCGCTGACTAACTGCACATATTTCGAGCATTGTGTGGTCTACCATATGGTAGAGGGTAAGAAGCTCAATTGGCCAGTGGTGATTCTTCACCAATTGACAAAGTTGACTACCGTCTATCACTATGGTTACCTCATAATTGAGATTATGATGGTAGTGAAAGTCAATGTGGTTTAGTTTTTGGGGGAGTTCGATGAAACAGTCCTGCCTATGAAGAAAAGGCTAGAAATGTCGCATTTTTGCAGGCTGGCTCATAACCAGGTTACACCAAGGCTCAGTAAAAGCGAAAGCTGAAGATTGTACCGATAGTATTGCTTGTGGACATCTGCAAGGAGGAGGAGGACCAATTCATGGTGGACTATGAGAGTGATGACTCAGATCAAGTTCCAATCTCCAGTATCTTGGAGAATGTGACCACCATTCACTCCAAAGCAGAGAAGGTTGCTTCCTCTATGGCTAAGGAGAAGAGTCTAGCAAAGTCCAATAACGCTCCTACTTAGTATCAAAGGAGAAAAATGCAATCTAAAATCCATACCCAAAAGGAGGCATAAGCTAAGCTGCTAGCTGAGCAGCAAGTTGAGGAGAAAGAAGAAGAGGCTGAGGCCAATGAGACCCTACACCAAAGGAAGCGCAAAATGGTATTCTCAGATGATGTTGAGAAGCAAGGCGAGGCTAAGAAGTCTAGAGATGAGGACCATCTTGGGTCCAACGCTGCTGAGAACACTTCAGATGTTTTTGCCAAACTTAAGGGCACTCAGCTTAAGCGTTCTACCACAACAAAGCCACTGCAGAGAAATGTGCAGGTGGTGAGTAGCGTGGAGGATGCTGGTGATACCCTTTCCTTGATCCCAGAGGAGTCTGATCCTTAGGACCCCAGCATCCCCAATCCCACATTCACTCATATTGAGGAGCCTTCTTCTTAGCATGAGCAACCTTAGGCTAACCCATCCTTGGGTCAAACAGCTAACCCAGAGGTTCCACAAAAATCCACCTCCTCATCATCTCTTGTAAATCCTCAAAACCCTTCTCTTGTTAATTCTTCTATTCCATAAGGTTCTACTCTAGTAGATCCTGAAACGTAGAAAAATCCTTCCCCTTCTAAATTTGTGTATTCCCTAATTCAAATCTCTTCACCTGAAAATAGCCAGGATTCTTTTCCTCCATCACCAGTACATATTTCTTCCACACCTTCTCCTGTACATTCTCAACCAACAACCATTTCTTCTAGAGCCATTGTACCTTCTATTCCACTCAAACCAACTTCCGTTACTGTACATGGTTCTAAACCTACCAATTACTTAAACCCATCCACAACCCCTTTAACCCCTATAGTTAGGGAAGTTCCCAACGCTGAGAACTCTACTCAGCAGGGAAAAGCAAGTGGTCAGACTGCTGAGGCAAATTTTACAGCCAATGAAGCACCTGAACCTAACAGTGTTCGCCACTTTTTAACTGATAAGTTTAATAACTTATTTGCAAGAATTGGCTACACTCGTTTCGAAAGGCTTATCCTCAATAATAGTGCTAAAAACTTATTCACGTAAAATACAAGTGTTATCAGTACCTCTTATCAAATTGAAAAATGATGATAACTGCAAGTATACAGTTGCAATGTAGTTTTAAAAGATATCGAACCCACAGGGAAGGAACCAAGTTTAAAGATCAACAAGGGAAAACAGAGTAAATAAAAGAAAAATAGATTGGAGATTTTGGATAGGAAGATTAGAATGAAAAATGTGTAAATATAGATGTGGAAGACTAGAGAATCTAAATATAGAGATTATCCCGACGAACAAGTATAGTAGAGAAAACATGCAAGTTCAACGAAGATGTTACGATTCACTAAACTAATCTAACAGACTCGGTTTTAAATACTCAGATGTTCAATTATTCTCCACAGAGCAACAGATGAAATAACTTTTCTAAACCTAGTGCAAACGAATTAAGACAATTATATAAACCTGGACAACATCAATACTATGCTTAGTACGGGTCACTCTCACATAGCCACATTTAGCAAGTCACCATTCCAAAAATGTTGGCTCACTAAACAGTGTTATATCACAGATCCAGTGATTATACATGATATTGTTAACCCCAAACTACACTTAAAATTAACTCCAACGCATATAACTTGATTAATATAAAAGACTTAGCACGATATACGCATTATGATACATAGACATATCATAAACTTTGAAATAGACAGTATAAGTAGAAAGAAAAGCAAAGTTGTAAGGTATGCAATTGAAAGCTAAAGTTGATCAAACCATATCCACTCTTTAATGGGAGTTGTCATTTCCCGCAATTCCTACGTCTGCTTTGAATTCGGTCTCGGCCCATACAAAACCTCCGCTAGGATGCTATTCTTTGAGAATATCGAACAAACGAATATTGAAGAATGAAAACTTTTATTGATAAGTGATTTGCAAGTACACTTATACAATAATTGCTCAAGAATATGGAGAAATCTAGTGATCAAAATAAGGATTCAAATCACTTTAACATTTTCTCGCTAACACTTATGAACATAGCAAAACTAGATATTTATTCTCTATCTATACACTATGCACTATCTTTCACTCCTTTCTTCTGCACGAAATTAGTGAGGTTTGGAGCCCTATTTATAGAGTTCGAAGGGTTGCATCTATCCAAATGAAGAGTCGTTTCCATTGGTGAATGATTACATCTCTTCATTGTGATTGGTTGAGAAGCTTTGGCATAATCCACAATGGATAAGCATCTTTTCATGATTGGTTGACTTCTGATAGGTGTCTTATCATTGGTAGTTGATGGTGGTTGATCATGCTTATCTGGCAGTTGGTAGTTAAGAAGATAAAACCAGAAAACCGTCCAAGTCGCGACTGCTATATATAAGTCACGACCATGAATCTTTAATTGGTAGACTTCTAATTCTGAAGTATACAAGTCACGATCGCGAATGATTGTCACGATCGTGAATTAAGTTTTTCTTCAGAATTCTCCTTATAACTTTGCCGATCTTTGACCACTTTGATCGTAAGCCAAATCTTTAAGTTCCAAGCATCTTTTGCACCTTTTTCACTCTTTTTTCATAGAATTCCACTTTAGATCATTTTACTCCCAAGATTTACCTAGTATATGCATTTGCATAAAAAATAACTACATACCACATGAAATCTTTTATATGAAGTATAAAAATGACTTAATTCATAGTGTGAAATGTATGAAATTAATATGATAATAAGTGTAATTATACACTTATCATACCCCCACACTTAACTTTTGCCTTATCCTCAAGGTAAATTCAACAGAAGTGTATAAATTGGTAAACAAGTTCGTACCTCATTTGGTGAAAGACTATTGTAGTGAGTACCACATTCCCACATCGCAAAGAATTCAATTAGAAGTTTGAAATTTCCCACAAATTAGTAATGTGTAATTTATATAGCTTAGTTGCATACCTTTGTTCTTAATGGAGAGTCAACCGAATCGCATCTTCATATAAGCATTATATGCATACTCAAATATTACCTTCTCTTAAGCATAGTATAAAGTACAAAGTACATAGAAAGCACACTTTGATTAATTTCTCTCAAGGCATTTTTAGGTAACCTAGGATGCTAAAACACTCTCAGTGGTTGCATTGTATGCTCCATACCACTCTCCCTTTTTTCAGTGGTTGCATTTTATGCTCCATACCACTCTCTCATTTTTTTCTTTTAAGCATATGTTTTTGAAGTACTTTGTACTTTGCACCCATTTTTCGTGCTATGCTTTCTTTTCTTTTTTTCACTTAATGAATGGTTGTAGTTTATGCTCCGTACCATTCCTCACCTTTTGCATAACTCATTGGGTATCCTCTCTTTCTTTTGATTTTTCATTAATACCCTCATCCTTTATTGATCAATTTCAAAGTATTATGGCTATAGTTTCCTAATACTTTTAAACACACTTAATACTTATAGGACTTATTCGAGATTTGCATATAAAACTTATAGTACAAATACCATTAGATATTACTCCACTTGAACTTATCGGAAGCATTAAACTAAAACTATATAACTTATACTAATTCATGTTGCATTGAAATATAAATTGAAACTTACTTGGAATGTTGCTCTTGAATTTTACTCACCACTTATCCTTGCCAAATGCTAAATGTTGTGCTAATAACTCTCAAATTCAACACACGCTCAAGTTTTGCACTAACATCAAACTTGAAAATACCTAACACTCACAATAACCTTGGACAAATGTTAGTAAAGTATAAGAAATGATAATGTATAAATGTCACAAAAATCAACAAAAAATTTTCAATTTCTTCAATTTTTCATTTTTATTCTAATTTTTTTACGGGATTTTTCCAAATGCCCCCCCAAACTAAAGAACGCAATGTCCTCATTGTGAGACATTATAAAAATAAAAAACTAAACTAAATCTAGTCTAAAAATAATTGAAAAAGATAAAGTAAAGAAAAGAATAAACCCGATCTATTGTGAAGGAGAATCTGGGGGACTAGGAGTGAATTGACAATTTTGTTTTCTAAATAATGAAAGTATTTTCCGAAGCATCGATTTATTACTTTTCTTTAGAATCTTCATGTCTTTCTTCATTACTCCAAGTTCCGCTTGGCAATTATCCAATTTAAGCTACATGCTTGCCTTCCAATCTTTAGGAGCTTCTCGTCCTTCTTCATCATCTTCGTCTATTTCTATCATCGGGGGTTTTCCTTTGCGATAGCCTACGGATGGATTTGATGGTCCAACGGAAGAATCTTCTTGAGTCAAGTTAAGTTTCTTGGTGCGGTTGGAGTAGGAATAGAATGAATAAACACCTTCATGTTCTTGGATTAGTCTGGTGTTTTTCAAATGATTTCCATCCATGTAGCGAAAATACTCACCCGGTTGTTGGACATAGGGGAGTTCTCCTCTAGCACCTAAGATTATGGCTGTGATAATCTCGGCCGCTCCAATCTTACTTCTATGCTCGTCGAGTTTTTCTTCATCATATCCCATATAATATCCACGAATTTCACTTTTTGCTTCATTAAAGCACAAGAAAGAACAAACAAGTCTTTCTTTTCGACCTTTGTATTCTCTACTCGATAAAATACCGAAGTGGAAAGGTATTTGTGGAGAAGAAGAATGCATTCATCTTTAATGAGTTTGTTAGGAGAATTTTTGGGATCGAAGACTCTCTTATCCTATAAATTTGCCCAAACTCTATTAGGTTGAAATGAATCTGTCATGCTCGAAGAATTAGCAATCTCAAAACCGAACCAATCACCCATCATTTCTCTCGTGACGGTGTATT
>CATIWQ010062677.1:0-13375 GCA_949673415.1 Euphorbia schlechtendalii | reverse complement strand
GAAAAGTTGAGTAAATATAGATGTGGAAGATTAGAGACTCTAAACATAGAGATTTTTCACTACAAACAAGTTTAGCAGAGAAAACATGCAAGTTTAACGAAGATGTTTTGACTCTCTAGATTATCTAACAAATTCGGTTCTAGACACTTAGATGTTCAATGATTCATCGCAGAGCTACACATGAAATAACTTTTCTAAGTCTAGCGCAAACGAAATAAGACAATTATGAAAACCTGGACAACATTAATACTATGCTTAGTACGGGTCGCTCTCACATAGACACATTTAGCAAGTTACCATTCCAAAAATGTTGGCTCACTAAACAGCGTTATATCACAGATCCAGTGATTATACACGATATCGTTAACCCCGAAATTACTCTTAAAATTAACTCCAATGCATATAACTTGATTAGCATAAAAGACTTAGCATGAAATACACATTATGACACATAGACATATCATAAACTTCGAAATAGAAAGTATAAGTAGAAAGCAAAGCAAAGTTGTAAGGTATGTAAGTGAAAGCTAAAGTTGATCAAACCGTATCCACTCTTTAATGAGAGTCGTCAATTCCCGCAATTCCTGCATCTACTTTGAATTCGGTCTTGGCCCGTACAGAACCCCCACTAAGATGTTATTCTTTGGGAATATCGAACAAACGAATATTGAAGAACGAAAACTTTTATTGATAAGTGATTTGAAAGTACACTTATACAACAATCGCTCGAGAATATAGAGAAACCTAGTGATCGAAACAAGGATTCGAATCACTTAAACATTTTCTCGCTAACACTTAAGAACGTAGCGAATCTAACTATACACACACTAATCCACTTATGCACTTCTTGAATTTTTACCTATGCATGAAATTGTTGAGGATTTGGAGCCCTATTTATAGAGTTTGAAGGGTTGCGTCTATCCAAACGAAGAGTCACATCCATTGGTGAAAGATTGCATATCTTTAATGTGATTGGTTGAGAGGCTTTGATTCAATCCACAATGGATAGGCACCTTTTCATGATTGGTTGACTCTTGATAAGTGTCTTTTCGTTGGTAGTTGATGGCGGTTGATGGTGGTTGATCATGCTTATCTGGCGGTTGGTAGTTAAGAAGATAATACCAAAAAACCGTCCATATCATGACCACGATATGTGATTCACGTCTGTGAACCTTTGATTGGTAGATTTCTATTTCTGAAGTGAACATGTCGCGACTGTGAAGTATTGTGGCGACCGTGAATTGAGTTTTCTTCATAAATCTCCTTGTAACTTTACCGATCTTTGACAACTTCGGTTCTAAGCCAAATTTTCAAGTTCCACACATCATTTTGCACCTTTTCACTCTTTTTTCATAGAATTCCATTTTAGCTCATTTTACTCCCAAGATTTACCTAGTATCTGTATTTGCATAAAAAACAACTACATACCACGTAAAAATGACTAAAACTATAGTGTTTATTGTATAAAATTATAATGATAATAAGTGTAATTATACACTTATCAGTAATGAATTAGCAACTTTGCACATCAGGCTTTGGAAATATTGAATAAGTTGAACTTTGTTTACTCTCTTGATATCCTATTGATTGACATCATGCATTCTCATAAACATATGCATAATGTTTTTAGCATATATGACACATCATGTCATGAAATTAATTGGGATATAAATGGATCCCCCAAAATCGTATTACGTTCAAAGGATTTTACTCTTGAGGGAAAGTGAGATACAAACACAGGTGCTTAGACAATACGTGATAGCATTTGCTTGATCCTATAAAGATGTAAGGTTGACAGAAAGATCTCCAAGCATGGAATGTTTACTGACTGTTAAGTCAATCATGCAAAAGTAAAAATGATCGAAGCTAGAATGAGCTGAAAAGTCAATAGAGTGAATTGAAGTTAAGATTACAGAATGCTAGAGCCAAAGATGCAAAAGAAGGAGTTAGATCTTTGAGCCTGTCAACAACTCCATCACACAACTCACCATCATTTATGGGTCGATCTTTACACTGTTGAAAAGCTACACCAGTGAATGTTAACTGTTCACCCTAGATAGAATCAAGCTACTGAATCCAAAGCCTTTGATCCCTGAGATATCACCTATTCTCTAGGAATTGGTGGTAAGGAGAACAATTGAATTCATAAAGAAAACAATAATGATTAAGAACTAGTACTCATCATCGCGTATACCTCAAGCTAGCAAAGCAACATGAGCACCAACCAATCGATCAGAATCTTTAAAAGAGATACAATTGAAGTTGTGGACATGGGTGACAACCAATCTATCAGTTAAATCAACCAATACTAGCACAATCATTATCATGCATAGATGAAAGAAATAAATCGGGTAAAAAGCAGTACAAACAAAAAATAAAATTGTAATTAGTCTGTCAATTAACACTCTTTTAGTTAAACAAAAATTAGGACCTCTTTTCAAAATAGAAGAAGAATAGTCAGCTGAGTTAAAAACCCAAAAAGGGAGGCTCTAGCAAAAATTATGACATCGAGAGAAAAGCAAACACATTGGTTATAAAAAATAAAAGGTCTACTCAATATTAGGAGTCAAATCAGTTGAAACATTCATACCCCTGTTAAGTTCATCAATGAATTATCATATTTGCTGAATCCTTATGCATATGATTATTTTAATTGCTTGCATGCAAATGCTAGAATATCACAAGTTAACATCCCATCACATCATGGATTAATAAAAATACAAAAAAATAATAAAAAAATATGAGTCTACTAGATTGAAAACTTGAAAGGGTAGTATAGGCAAAAATTAAGACAATGTTTGACAGATTGAAACAAAGAAATATCAATTCATCATCTCATTCTCGGAATGGCACAAGACATCATCCAAAACATAGGATGAATATCTTCTGATTTCTCTCATAGGAAGGATCATCACAACACTTCAGGCAAAAAAGACTCAAAGAAAGAATCGCCTACATGGTTCCGGATCAACGACTCATCCAGATCCTCTTTAAACCATCAAAGCTTTGAACTTGAATATAATTCATCCAACCCATAGCTGTCACTCTAAAGGAGTCATCTAAGGAATCCCCAACGAGACAAATTCTAAGGGTACCCATGCACCAACACAAGAGAAGGTTCTTCAATGAATGAAACCCACAACACCTACAGTAAATGAACATACATCATGTGATAAATATTATCCATGCATAAAATCATGCATACATTACATATGCATCATGTCATTTATAGATAAAGACGATGCCAAACTAGGGTAATACCATCCTAGTGAACAACAAACTCCACCTCTACTTGAGGAACCTGCAAACATAAAGAAGGAAGATGGCCTACTCAAGCCTAAAGTTCGTTCAAGCAACATTGTAACATCACAATCATAAAAGCCACCGAAAACAATAGAGTGATTTTTGGGAAATCCTCGAATTTTCATTAAACTCATGTCTTCATCATGTTTTAATCTTTGATTGAAGGGCCAAAAATTTTACATCGCATAAACTCAATCAAATAATTAAAACACGCATCATAAAATGTATTAATATTATACTTTCCTTTGATTTGTCATAGATGCAAGTTAACATCCTACCAAGGAAACATAATTGAAGAAAGAAACTATTATCTCAATGGGGTCGATTTGAAATGGATTCAGGCACCCTGACCTAGCAGTTTTAACTATCAAAGCCAATCGAAGGTCAACTCACAAGGGATACACGATGACCATAATAGAAGAAAGAAACTGTTGCCGACTATTAAAGGGACACCGTAGAAAGAAACGATCAACCAGCTCGCAAGGGGCTTCAACCACTAAGGGATTTCGAAGAAAGAAACAGACAATCCTATAGAGTATGGCTATGAAAAGGAAGGCCCATGTCATCACCGATCGAGGAAAAAGAAGTCACAACTG
The DNA here is from genome assembly GCA_949673415.1 of Euphorbia schlechtendalii. Classification (NCBI taxonomy): domain Eukaryota; kingdom Viridiplantae; phylum Streptophyta; class Magnoliopsida; order Malpighiales; family Euphorbiaceae; genus Euphorbia; species Euphorbia schlechtendalii. The sequence continues at coordinate 9,476 of CATIWQ010062677.1, read as the reverse complement.
CATAAGTCATGTATTTTTATGATCCCTCCACTCCATTTCGTGTGATCATAAAGGCCATAGCCAGTAGTAATCACATGAGGGGTAGCTGTGAGCACGAGATTTTGTTACAAGCTAGCGCGTTCGATGATGATGGCTTTTCGGGATTTAATTTTTGAATCACACAATTTTTTACTATCCAATTGATATTCAAATGGTAGCTCTCCTCGTGAAAAAAATAAATATTTCGTGCCCTAAATAAAGTTTAGGACCGTGAAAAAATATTTAAAAGCCTTAAGTTAAAACTTAAAGACTTAAACTATTTTTAAAGACCTAAATAAATGTTCAAGGGTTGGGAATAATTTAATTACATTGTTTTTAATAGAAAAAAAATATATAATATATATATAAAAGGAAAAAATAAAAAGAAAATAAAAAAGGAAATAAAAGGAAAAGGAAAAAAGAAATAGAAAAGGAAATGGTATTTAAAAGAAAATGAAAAGGATATAAAAATGGTACTTGAATGATACCACAATGTGGTCCAAATGCATGATTAGAAAAAAGGAAACGATACTATTAAATGGTATTGGGAAAATTCCCTCTATAAAATAGGGGGAATTTTCAGTAAGAAAGGGAGAGAAAAATGGGGGCAAAAATTTTGATAAAAAAAACTTTCTTGACGAAACGAGAGAAATTTTAGTGAAAAATAGATGAACTTGCTCATGCTTTCAATAGTGATATTTCTTTTTACCTTTCAATTTATTTTTGGATTAAAAGCACCTTTTGATTCCAAATTCATTTTTTTTTGAAAATCAAAGTTCTTTTAAATCACAACAACAACAAAAAAACAAACAAGGAACGCTTCCGGAGATAAAATAAATATGTCTAAGTGGATTCGCGCCAAAAGGGTAAGCCTCTGAGTTCCTAGAGTTGCTTCTTATCATGATTTGTTTGCTTTTCTTCAATTCTACTTGTTGACCTAGGAATTATTTTATGATTTTATTATTTTAATTTCTATTTCAATTAAATTATTTTTTTGTTTTATGTAATCTTCCTTCTTTCTTTCTTTTTTAATTTATTCACTTTTGGAGATTCATGATAGAATACCCCTAAGAAGGGAATGAAAAATATTATTCATGGATAACAGATGTGTTTTAAAATGAATTGTTTTTCTACTATAAATAAGAATCTTAAATCTTCGATATATTAATTCAGCCACATGGGCCTCGCCAAAACCAAATCGAGCATATGTGTAAATATTCATGTTGTGCTATAGCATGTGCTAATCTTTGTGTATACAGGTATATTAGGTTAGATGTATGCCTAGGATTTTATTATCCTATGGGTATTGGAATTATTTTTTTATAAAATATGTAATAAATATATTAGGCGGGTGATTGCATCCCCTGAGATCCTGTAATTTATTAATTTATTTTCCCGCATTTATTTACTACTTTATGTATGGATTTATTGCTTTCCGCATACGCGTTAAATCATACTTTACAAACACAAAACGACATAGCATCAAATATGCACAACTAAGAAATACGGTTTTTTGTAAATGTAATATAATGTGATCCAACAAGAAGTAAACAACTTATCTCGAACCCAAATCTCTATGTCTTAGTGGGCCGTCCCTTAGATGTTAAGCCTCACAGGACTTTAATTCCTGGAAGAGCTAATCTAGGTGGCGACTCTACACTAAGAGATGGTGGATTCGGGTTTGACCAATCTAAAAACGTTTTCACTTTCTCAATCAAACTTTTCCGAAACCATGACCTGGTACATTTTATTTTCAACTTAAACACCCCAGTGGACCATGCCTCTCATCTCCACGCCCTCTTGGCCCATCACTGCGTGTCATCTACTCACAACCGTCAAACTTTTCATCACCTTATAAACCAAGTTCTGGCACTTCACAATCCACCCCCACAAAGAATAGATATACACAATCACCAAAAGGCCCATCGAACACCCAAAACAATTCTAACCCAACCAAGACTAACCAAAAGGCCTCACAGGACTTTAATTCCTGGAAGAGATAATCTAGGTGGCAACTCTACACTAAGAGATAACGATTTCAGGTTTAGACTGATCTAAATTGATTTCTCTTTCTCTTTTAAATCTTTTAGGTCCTCGACTAGATATTATTTTCATAAAAACACCTTGGTGGACCCTCATCCTAGCGTGCTCTTGACCCATCGCTTCCGTGTCGTTCGCTCACACAAGGTTAGTTGTAAAAGGTTACAATCAAAAGGAAGGTATTGACTATGATAAAACCTTTTCACCAGTAGCTATTTTAAAGTTTATCAGAATACTCCTTGCCATCGTTGCTCATAACAATTATGAGATCTGGCAGATGGATGTGAAAACATCGTTCCTTAATGGGAACTTGGATAGATGTATATCTGATATAATCTAAGTTTTTGCATTACATGATGGCTCGATGGTATGAAAGTTGCAAAGGTCCATTTAAGGACTTAAGCAAGCATCAAGGAGTTGGAATAGTAGGTTTAACGAGACAATCCGAGAAATTGGTTTTGTGCCTGTGTAAATAAGAAGGCAAGTGGGTGTGTGATCATTTTCCTTGTATTATATGTCGATGAAATATTACTGATAGGAAACGATATTCCTTTTCTTCAAATAGTAAAGTCTTGGTTCTTAAAGAAGTTCTCCATGATAGACCGTGGAGAAGTAGCTTTTATATTTGGTATAAAGATCTACTGTTATAGATCCAGAAGATTGCTAAGTCTTTCTCAAAGTGCATGCATAGACAAGGTTTTGGATAGATTTAACCTTGAGCAGTCAAGAAAGGGTTATCTCCTAATGTCTCACGGGATTAACCTTTCTAAATCTGAGTGTCCGAGAACACAAGAGGAGAGACTGTGCATGAATGGAATACCCTAAGCTTCAACAATATGATCTATCATGTATGTTATGGTATGCACTCGGCCTAACATCTCACATGCTTTGAGTGTCACAAGAAAATTTCAATTTGATCTAGGTGAAAAGCACTAGATGGTTGTTAAAAGTATCCTTAAGTACTTATGTAGGACTAAGGATATGTTTTTGCTATATGGAGAAGGTGATATCTCTACTAAGGGATACACTAACACAAGTTTTCATTCTGGTAGGGAAGATTACAATTCCCAGTTAAGATATGTGTTTATGTTAAATGGAGGGCAGTTGTTTAGAAAAGTTTCAAATAAGATATGACTGCTAATTCAACCACTGAATCTAAGTATATAGCTGCTTCAGAAGCAAGTAAGCAAGCTGTCTTACTTAAGGGATTTATTGGTGATCTCAATGTGTTGTCCAACATTGTAAATCCAATAGCGGTCTATTCCGATAACAATGGGGTTATTGCTCAGGCAAAGGAGCCACAGTCTCGCCAGAGAAACGAACATGTACTTAGAAAATACCATCTCATTCAAGAGACAGTAGCTAGAAAAGATATAAGCTTAGAATACATCCTACGGATCAAAATCTAGCAGATGGGCTAACGAAGCCATTGACTCAAGTTAAGCATGATTAGCATGTTAATGAGTATGGCATGAAACACATAGGCAATTGGCTCTAGTGCAAGTGGCAGATTGTTAGACATGATGCATGCCCTATAGGTAATTAGGGTGATATATCTTTATTAGTTATAATGTACAAAAGGTTTACAAATTATTTTTTATCAATAATAAAGGCTCTTTTGTTATTTATCAATGTTTTTAAATTATATATCTCATTGGTATCATATATATATATATATATATATATATGTGTGTGTGTGTATTATGTATATGCGCATTTATAAAGCAAAGTCCATAACTAATTCATAGTGTGAAAGTGTGAGGACATTGTGAGGGAACGACATGGAGCAGTGGGCCGAAAGTGCATGAAGAATAAGAGGTGCGGTCCACCGGGGTGTTTAAAAAGTACTGGGTCGGGGACTCAGGAAAAGGTTTGGAAGAGAAGGTGAAAACATTTTAAATGGGTCAAACCCAAATCCGCCGTCTCTTAGTGTGCAGTCGCCACTTGGATTAGCTCTTTCTAGGAATTAGAGTCCTGTGAGGCTTAATGTCTGAGGGATGGCCCACTAAGACATAGAGATTCGGGTTTGGGATAAGTTGCTTATTTCTTATGTGATCACATTATATTACATCTATAGAAAACCATATTTCTTAATTGTGCATATTCGTACTTACGTGGTTTACGAGTTATTATGCATGATTCACATATGTACTGAAAGTAGTAAATCCATACACAAAGTAGTAAAAAGAAAAGATTAAAGGTTACATAACCTCGGGGGATGCAACCACCCACCTAATCTATTAATTACATTTCCCAAAAATAATATTTGCAATAGCTGAAGGAAAATAATATCCTAGTAATACATCTAACCTGCATCCACAAAGGTTAGAACGAGATATGACACATATGTTCGATTTTATTTTGAGAAGGCCCGTGTGGCCTAATTAAAACATTGACGATTTAAAGTTATTATTTTAAATAAAAATGGTTCATTTTTATTTACACATATGTTGGTCAATTTTTATTAGTGAAAATGACCGCATGGCAAAGTGTGAGGCCTGTTATTCGATAATAATTTTTATTCCCTTCGTGGGGGTAATCTAACATAAATAAAAATTAAAAGAAATAGAAGAAGAGAAATATTACATTGACATTTTCATTGTAAGATAAAATAATCCCTAGGTCCCAAAAGTAAGATGAAGTAGAGAAAAATACAATGAGCACGAAACAAAGCAGCTCTAGGAACTCAGAGGCTTACCCTTTCGGCGTGAATCCACTTCGACGTATCCGTATGATCCTTGAGAGCATTCCTCGTTCATTTTGATTTAATTTTTGTTTGAATGGAAAATAATTACTTATTTATACAAAAGATAATCAGACTCGGGTTTTAAATTTTTTTTAGACCTGAGAATATCTAAGGATTTTTGAATAAAAGTAGATGAAGAATGTTTTGAAAATAATTAAAAGTTAGGATCCAAATGTGTTTTGGATCTAAGTAATTCAAGAGAAATGGAGAGATAATGTTTTTGTTATTTTTCTCGTTGTTTATTCCTTTGAAAATCAGATTTTACTCTGAAAATTCGAGCCCCCTTCAATCCAAAAAAGTCCCGAATTTCTATAAACCAAGCTCACTGAAGTTTCTTGTTTATCGAGATAGTGTTGCCTCGGTTTGGCATTGTCTTTACATGTAAATAACGTGATGTGTATGTAAGGTATGCATGCTTTTATGCATGAACAATATTTATCATATAATGTGTGTTCATCTGTTGTAGGTGTTGTGGGCTTCGTTCATTGAAGAGCCTTCTCTTTTGCTGGTGCATGGTTACCCCTAAGGTTTGTCTTGTTGGGAATTCCAGGGATGACTCCCTCAGAGCAACGACCATGGGTTCATTGTATCAAATTCGAGTTCAGAGCTTTGATCTGGTTTGAGGAAAGTCTGGATGAGTCGTTGATCACACATCGTGCCGGTGATTATCTCTTGGAAGCCGTTTGCCTGAAGTGTTTGAGGTATATAATACCCCGTACCATTCCGAGGAGTGGATGATGAATTTGATATTTCTTTGGTTCTAATTTCTGCATAGACCACCCTTGTGGGTTTTCAATCTATCGAACCTTGTCATAATTTTTTCCTAGACTGCCCTTTCAAGTTTTCAATCCAGTAGACTCTTTTTTCTTTATTATTCTTAGTTCTTATTTTTTGGATTTTTACTTGCCATATTCTACCATTGGTGAACTTAACAGGGGTATAAATGTTTCAAATGATTTGACTCCTGCCATCAATTAGCCCTTTCAGGTTTTCTAACCAATGTGGTTCTCTCGATGTCCTATGTTTTGCCTGAGCCACCCTTTTCGGGTTTTCAACTCAGCAGACTATTATTTTTTTTATTTTGAAAAGAAGCCTTAATTTTTGCTCAACTAACCAAGTGTTAATTGACAGGCTAATTACAAATTTTTTTTTTCGTACCACTCTTTATTGATTTATTTCTTTAACCTATGCTTGATAACAATTGTGTAATACTTGGTTGATTTGGTAGATCGGTTGCTGTCGATGTCCATGGCTTCACTTGTTGTCTCATTCAACATTTCTGATCGATTGGTTGGTGCTCATACCGCTTTGCTGGCTTGAGGTGTATGTGATGATGGGTCTTGATTATTAGCTTTTCCTTTTGAGTTCAATTGTTCTCTAGCGATAGGTGGTATGTCAAAGATCAAATTTGATAGCTTGATTCGTCGATGATGAACGGTTTTCGTTCAATGATGTTTCCTCCGCATAAGTGTTGGCAAGCCATGTGATGGAATTGTTGACTTATTCAACAATCTGACTCATTCTTTGTGTTTTTTTTGATGTTATGCCAGTTGTTTGACCCTTTAGGGGAGCTTCAATTTGGTTTGGTCATTTTGACTTTTACTTGATTGCCCCATGAATGGTGGTGAGCCATGTGATGGAGTTTTTGATGTGTTTAATGATCTAACTCCTTCTTTGTGTTTTATGACATTGTGGTGGTTGTTTGACATCAACTTGCTTTATTGACACTTTGGCCTTATTCTGGCTTCGATCATTTTAATCTTTGTGTGCTTCTTTCCTTTGATTGATTGATGTAATAGTCGGTGGATGTTTCGTTTCTGGACATCTTTCATCTTTGGCGAGGCAAATGCTATCACACATTATCTAAGTACATTAATTTGTCTCTCACTTTCTCTCAAGAGTCAAATCATTTGAAATTACAATGACTTTGGAGAATCCATTTATACCCAAATTAAATTCATGACATGATGTGTCACATGTGCTACAAAACATTATGTGTATGCTTATGAGAATGTGTGATGTCATTGATAGAGTATCAAGCAAGGAAACAAAGTTCAATTTATTCAAAAATAATTCAAAAGCCTTGCGCGCAAAGTAGTTAAAAGATAAATTATTACATAATCATCCATTGATGCTAGTGTCCCCCATAAGTATCTATGGATTCAAAGTGCTCCATCCTGTTCGCCTTTTTAAACACCTCCTGGTAGCTCGAGAAGATGTCCAATCCAAACTTGTTCCTGTATGATGGCAGTGCACCATCCAGAAGCTTGGTTATCAACTCCGGTAGAGTTAAGCGAGCCCGAAGCCTGACTTGTGTGGCCATCCAACGCTCATAGTAGGCTTTGAATCTCTCACCTTGTTCTTACCTTATAGCCTCCAGATGTTGCATCGTGGTTTCCATCTGAGTGTTGAAACCGTAATGCCCCTTTATAGCCTAAGCAAGGCTATTCCAATCAGTGGCTATATCCAGCGGAAGGTGTCTGTACCATTCATTGACTGGGTTGCCAAAAAGTGATGATAAAGAGCTTAGCCATCATTCGTTCACTGACTATTAATGCGCTCATCACAGTCTGATAATGCGTTAAGTGAGCTTGTGGGTTGCCAGATCCCACCTACTTTTCAAATTGTGGCATTACGAAGTTTGGGTGAAAGCTATCTTCATCCCCGATTGTCTGTTGTGCAGGGTATGTGTTCATTAGGTGGCCACTGTGAGTGGCCAAGAATTGTTACCACAATTCCACCATGCCTGGTTATTGGAGGATGGCGTTCCTAGTGTTTGGATAGAAACCATATTGCCCCTGGGGATATGCCGGAAAATTGGGCATTTGAGGTGCTTGGAACTGTGAGGCAACCGATGTACTCCAGCTAGGAATAGGTTGTTAGGTCATTCCTTGATAAAAAGGTCCTGGTGAGAATGCTGGCTGGCCAGGCTACCCTTGGAAGAATTGGTTATCGGATTGCTGCTAGAAAGGATTAGCGAAGTTAAATCCTGACAGACCAATTTGAGGCTGGTTTTGACTTTGTCTTGCCCCAAACTGGTAAAAGGTGGTAGGAGTTAGGGGTACCATGAGTGAGGTGGGAGGTCCCCTTGTTTCAGGTTGGCTAGTTGGATTGCTGTTGTTGAGGGTGACCTCCGTGCTAGACACTACATTCTGAGCCCTCACTGTGTGCTGGCGAATAAGCGATGCTAGTTGTTCGCTATTGGCAAATGCATTCAAGGCAGCTGCTATCTCGGTGCTTACCGACGATTGATGTGTCTGCTGCGAGTTTTATCCCGTAAGGACAAGGTGATCTTCCCCCGCACCTTCTTCTTATGGATTGGCCAAGAAAGACGTGCGTTGAAAAGAATCTGAATCAGAATCGAATCCTCACTTGAATCAGTGTACGTGTGAGCGGGCGACATGAAGCGGTGGGCTAAGAGCGCGCGGGGTGATAGGCGCGGTCCACCGGGGTGTTTTGAAAAATGAAGAAAAGGTACCGGGTCGGGGACTTGGGAGAAAAAGGTTAAAAAGAGAAAAAGGCAAAAACGTTTAAGATCGGTTCGAACCCGAATCCACCGTCTCTTAGTGTGGAGTCGCCACCTGGATTAGCTCTTTCCAGGAATTAGAGTCTTGTGAGGCTTAACGTCCGGGGGATGACCCACCAAGACACAGAGATTCGGGTCTGGGATAAGTTGCTTATTTCTTAAGTGATCACAATATATTACATCTACAGAAAACCATTTTCTTTTAATTATGCATATTCGCACTTAGGTTGTTTTTGGAATTAAATGCATGGTCACGTATTGTGAAATATAAACCATACATAAAGCAGAAAAATAAACCATCCACAAAACAGTAAGTAAATGCGGAAAGTAAATGCTGAAAATAAAATTACAAGGCTTCAAAAATTGGGGGATGCAACTGCCCGCTACCCTATTAATTACATTTTCCGTAAAATATGTGCAATACCCGAAGGAAAATAAATCCTAAACATACATCTAACCTGCATCCACAAAGGTTAGCACAGGGGATATATCACGTATGCTCGATCTGATTTTGGCGAGGCCCGTGTGGCCTAATTAAAACATCGGTGATTTAAAGTTATTAATTTAAATAAAAACAGTTCATTTTTATTTACACGTATGTTGGTCAATTTTATTAGTGAAAATGACCGCATGGCAAAAGGTGAGGTCTGTTATCCGGGAATATATTTTATTCCATTCGTGGGGGTATTCTAAAACAAAATTAAAAAGAAATAAAAGAAGAAGAGAATTACAATATTTACAATAAAGTAAAATAAATCCTAGGTTCACATGTAGAAAGGAATTAAGAAGAAAAGGAGGAGCACAAAATAAGCAGTTCTAGGAACTCAGAGGCTTTACCCTTTTGGCGTGAATCCACTTCGACGTGTCCGTCAGATCCTCGGGAGCGTTCCTCGTTCGTTTTTATAGTTTAGGTGATTTAATGTGAAAAGGTTGATGTAAAAGTCCAAAAATCTTCGTTTAATTCTTGGGATTTTAATGTAATTTAATTTGAAAAAAACGTGTTTATTTATCCAAAAGATAATCAGACTCGGGTTCTAAATTGGTTTTAGACCTGAGAATATCTGAGGATTTAAGAAGAAATTTGATGAAGAAATTTGATTTTAAGATGAAGAAATTCGGGATCCAAAAGTGTTTCTGAAAGAGAGG